>JAMBLF010001622.1:0-55997 GCA_030578115.1 Leucoptera coffeella
TATTTACTAACACGCTCATATAATGTAATTTGTACTAAAATAAATTATTACTACATATTTATCTTATAACCATCTTACTAGTCAACTGAAAAACGATTTAAAGAATTGAATGTAAATCATTTCACAGAATTGATATCTTTGTTTAACAATTTTTATGAACGTACAACTGTACCTCAATATTTCACAGAAGCCGCACAAAACAGTACTGTTTGCACACAATTTGCTCCACTAAAGTATAGAATAAAGTTCCAAAAAGTATCTTCATTACACGTAAAACCTCCTTTGCAAAAACTTCACGAAACACTATTTTAAAAACTACACTGCATTAAATATTTATTTCATTCAGTTCATTATATTGTCTAGTAAAAAACCACAACACTTATTTATAATGACATATTAATAGTTATTATCAAGTGAATTTTGATAGTATAATTTGGAGCTAATTTAAAAAGGTTCAGTTATTTTTCACGTGTTTTAAGCCCGTGTCAGAGAGTAACGTTCTAGCCTGTAACAATATCAAGACTGATAAGAGATTTTTGCGCAAGTGTTTAACACTGCCTGAACGTAAGCTGTCGACGGATAAGTTTGTTTGTACAATAGTCACGCGTGGATCAAATCTAACTCTCGATTGAATATTAAGCAGAATTTTACAGTCGTAGTTCTTGGTATTTGTATTTCTTTTTAATACCGACTCTATTTGTTTAATCGTAAATCTACAACTCAGTTAACATTTTTCGTTTTTAATGATGAACTCGTACACAAAAACATTTAATTTATGATTAATTTAAAAGCAAAATTATAACGATTTCCTAAAAAAGATAGATTCTCATTTAAAAAAACAAATTTATCAATTTAAATTTCCTCGCAGCAGAATGTTATAATAGATATAACTTATATAACTCAAATTCTAAAGTGCTTTAATTAGACAATATATTTCCCAATCACAACGAAAAAAACCCAATTCATCTCATAAATACAAAGACTACAAATATCTATAACCCACCATTAATTTAACATTACAGTTTCGTACAACAGCATAGTAAGAAAACCAGCACCAAACAACTAGTATAATCAACATTTGTTATAAGGCACTGTGATTAACGTGAGATTTACTCTGATAACATTACAAATTGCTTGACAGGCAGTAGGTATGCAAACAACCCAAAACGGAAGAGATGTATCATATAACATTATTATTTAATATGTTATAGGAATTTGCTTTAGCCCAGCGTTCTCTCACTGGATTAGTTTGTCTAAAAATAGAATGAGTGTAGTTAGTAAAGTAAAATACTTACACTTTATATTGAATGTACAATTCTGTTGCTTATGATGAAAAACATTATTTGGTATTTTAATAAAAGGTACCAGTGTAAATGGAAACTTATGGCAAATTGGCAAGAAACTTGCAAAGAATGTTCCATATAAATAAAATACTATTGTCACCAATAATGGTTAAAAGTTAAAGGTAATCGTCACATTTAGTCTCAGAGGTTCTGCCATCTCAAAAGGTATAAAAAGACGAGAGTATAATACGAGTATTTACATATGTACAAACGTAACAAGTTTGTTACTGTTTGGCATAACTATTTGGTTTCATACAATGCAATGTTTATAAAGTTGTAAACTATATCGCCAAAAAATAATAGGTCTTATTAGATATGTAAGAAGGTAAGATTATTCTTTGCAAGTATTTAATACGTTCCGTACTGTTCCGTTTCCATTTTTATTTCTGTCGTCGTTGGTGAATAAAGTGATTTTTTTAATATGTATTAGATTATAATGGAACTGGCATAACCACTTAATTTCCTCCAAGAAAATGTAAAGGAATAATAATTATTATTGTTTTATATGAAACCAGAATTTAACTATATTTGAAACCATCAATATGACTGATGATCTTGGTTGAACCAACTTAATGTTCCCGAAAGCTATGTAACGATAAATGCAATCAACTCACTTTTTACAAACACAAATATTGTCACGACTTTACACCCAAGAGGTTCAGGTTTCCATTTTGCGATTGCGGGGGTAGTAATTCTTTGACACCTCGAACTCACACGTTGACATGATATTCAGTACTCAACGTGACAGGTGGTAAGCCGTGTCGCTATTTATCTCACTCCTTATTAATAAAAGTGATCACCGAGTTTTTTTAAAGCAATTACACTACGGTTAGAAAATTGACACCGCCGAGTGTGTATAAGGACTTGTATGAGTGTCCTAGAAGTGAAAGTGATTTGTAGGAATCGGGACAAATCGAGACACAATCTACGTGGAAAATTAAGCCTTTGCCTACTAAAAGGGATAACAGACGTAGCGCCTACATTGTTGGAGGAAAACTATCTTGAAATATATTTCGTATCACTTTGTGTATTGAATATTTTGTGTTGACATCGAAACCCAAATTTGAATTTAAAATGTGTGCTTAGAGGCCGACCGATTTTGAATTCGTTAGATTCTAAACTGACACAGACATCATGTATACATATCACGTATATCAGCTTGAAATCGGTGGACAGTACTTCGGCTATAAAATTTTCTATCGATATCGGGTATAGATTAAGCAATAAATCTTCTTATATAGTCTAATTGTCTTGGATCGTTATTTCGTTTTGGGAAATAGATACCGACGAATAGCTTAGTCGTCAATATGATAATGAAAACTCTGATTGTGCACATGTTATTGAGAATATGTAAATAATATATAAAGACCTATCTGAACGGTTAGAAGAATACGGTTGTTTTGACAGTACACAACATATTTAATTTACTATTCCTAAATTATTATTGTGCACTATGTTACCTTATATCTTTATGGTGCTGACTGTACACAGTGTAAAGAATAGAGGGGCATGTATGAGAAGCTTAATAGGTGTGAGTGAAGTAAGAGAGATTTGTCAAGATCTTTCCAGGTGGCGATCGATAGTCTCCACTCTCTATATGGATGTATATAAATACGTAACCCAGCTATAGTATATTCGCTTTAAGAAAATAGTGACGTCATGTTATACAGAGGTTAAACTGGCCAATGAGGCGTGAGTAAATGAGAATAAAGTCATATTGACCAATTGCAAACAACCGTAGCCACGTCTCACATTGGTCAAATCGTGAGGACATGATGACGTCACTATTTTCTTAAAGCGAATATACTATAGTCTAAAACACGCCATAACCACTCACCCACTGCCAGAACTCGTGGGAGCTCATCGGCTGGTCCATGAGCGCATTCTGCCAGACCCTGAAGAGGAGAAGGTAGGCCTTGTCTCTGCCCGCGAACGACGCCAAGAAATGCTTCTCATTCGACGTGCTTATTGATATTGCGTTTGGGATTACCTGGTGGAATAAGGATGCAAATTAGCCTTTGCAATACATATACATTTATGATTAATAATTAACGGGACTTATCGCGTAAGTTTATATATAATAAAATTACCTTTTATTAACCCGACGTTTCGGCTACGTTGCAGTAGCCATGGTCACGGGCCGACTTTTTATTTTATTATATTATATATAAACTTACGCGATAAGTCCTGTTAATTATTAATCATGAGTATAAATCGCGAATCTCTTAAAACTATAATATACATTTATGTGCTTTAATCCATTATCCCTCGGAGATACATGTCCTAGGTCACTTTTTAGCATGAATATTGGGGGTTCCGATGACATTATTAGACATTGGTGGTTCATTAGGTTACTAGCTCATCTCCCAATAGATTCCATACCCCTAGTTTCTTAGCCACCTCCTACGACATGCCGGGAAGAATGGCAGCTAGTTAACATTCTTTCACGTCCCAGATCTCCTAATCATCGTCCTTTGCAATGAGTAGTTATTATTTGTTATGATATTATTCTACACTAGGTTAAAGCATCGTGAAGAAACCTGTCCATCTAAAACTACACCATCACACGATGCCTGGTATCACTACATGTAACGTTGAGTGCTGGTTACTACGTCACTTATGCCACCAAATAACCCGAAAGGCTTAAAGTTCGTGAAATGTATATTTATTTTTGGTAGGTATTCATATTAATGTTTTCATAAAATTACTGATAAAATGTTATCACTGAACTGGAACCCTTTTGCTGCGACAGTAACATGCACAAGTTTTATCCCCTAGTTTGTAAGTTTTAATTGTAAACGTTTTGTGTTGTATGTTTTTGTGGCTGTGAATAAATGCTTTTATTAATATCATTATTATCTCAGTAGTTTAGTCCACTCTCACTCGTGAACACGCTATGTATTCCTTCAATAGTTTGACATCCATTGACGTATTTGTTGTTGCCTTTTCCAAGTAACAACTTCTTCACGAGGCTATTGTTTACTAATTATCTTCAGTCACCTTTAGCTAACTTTCATAATAGCAAAGCGCACATTATGCATTATACTCGTATGTTACAGATATTTTCATACATTCCACTAACCGTATGACCGAATGCTAACTAACTGCCATTTTTCCCGACATGTCTTAAAATGCGTTAAAGGCTAATCTCTTTGAATGAACCCTTTGGGTCAATGGAATCTATTGGGTGATAGGCTAGCTACCTATCACCAATGATCCATTGTGATGATATCATCACAACCCCAATATTGTACTAATAAGTGACCAATGAGATGTTTTTATTTGTCCAAAGTTCTGTCCACTCCAAAAGGGTTTAGGGACGTGAATGTATATGTATGCAAGAACCTAAAACCATTTCAATTATTTAACGACCTGCGTGGCTCGCTTGGTTGAGCACCTGAACGCTAATCGTTCGATTCCCGGTGGAGGCACAGTTAAACTACACTTTTCTTCTGCTTCCCAGTTCCCAAATATAAGTTGACTAGTACCCTTAACACAAGTCTTAAATGGACTTACCAAGGGGCTAGTTCAATTGGTGTAATAGTGTCCCAAATATTATTATTACATACATACATACGCTTCACGACTTGTGTATACAAACTCTTATGGCGGGGTAGTCTGACGCTTGAATGCCCATCTCCGAAATTTGGCATGTATAGGTCATTCGAAGCCCGCGTATCACTAAATAGACAGCACCCTACGTGATATGTTGTGAACTGTATCGCCGTATACAGGCACTGAATATTTTTTTAATTAATGATTTTTTTTAATTATTATTCCACTATAAACACTTGCTCTTTCATTCTACTACTCCGTCTTACCAGTGCCATTTTCTCCTTCGCTATGGCGGTGACGTCGGCCCATCGAACGCACAGGTTCGTCTCCCATCCGAACAAGTTGGCGTAGAAGCATAGGTACCGTTGCGACGCGTACAGGCGCCCGTGGACTAGGATGTCTTTTTGCAGGGCGCAAGAATAGTCTGGAACAAAGCATAATAAAATAAATAAAAATTATGTTTTTTTCAGAGAACAGCGATTTTTGTTCATTTTACAAGAAAACGGGACATAACATACGCTTCACGACTTGTGTATACACACTCCCTCTTTTATTATGGCGGGGTAGTCAGAGGCTTGAGTGCCCATCTCCGAAATTTTGAAGGCATGTTAGGTATGGGTCATTCGAAGCCCGCGTATCACTAGATAGACAGCACCCAACGTGATAGGTAGGGAATCGTATCGCCGTATATAGGCCCTGACTATTACCTATCCTGAAGGATAGGCAGGTTTCCTCACGATGTTTTCCCTCACCGTTAGCGACTGTAAAGTATGTACGTAAATGAAAAACACATTTAAATTTCATTCATTACATGCCAGAGTCGGGATTCGAACCTAGGACCTTTCTCATAAAAAGTCCGAGTTCTTACCCACTGGGCTACAGCCACTACTGAAACGGGACATAACGCGTATATTTTATAAACCAAATATGACTTTTGTACATACAACCCGTGGCCAAGGACTTAGCAACATGGCAGAAACGTCGGGTAAAGCTTTGTTTTTAAAATATACGCGATAAGTCCCGGTTTCTCATTACATGAATAAAAATCATTCATTTCCAGACAAAGTGCACAGTCACCGGATTCTGGATGCATCATATGTTGTACCTATTTAATGAAAGGAGACTTTGAGTACAACTCAAATGCAAAGATATAGATAGAAAATTTGTGCTGGCAATGCATTTAGTATTGACTGGGTATTCAAACTGTACTTTAATTGCACCGGTAAACTCTTCGGGCAACTTAGGTCTTTATAATCGTATGTATGTAATAAACAGACATATACTCGACTTTCTACCGGTTTCAAGTATAATAGAAACTTGAAAACATTTACTCGCTCACATTAACTGTAACTCTTAAGTGGTGACAATGACATAAAATTTCTAATTCTACTACGACTAATTTCAAGTTAGAATCGAAAACATCCAAATTGAGATATGTATCTATTTTTTTTTGCTATATAAGTACGGTAAAAGTAGTTTAGTTGAACGTCGAGAGATATTTATAAATGGCACTGGATGTCTTACAACTATCACTCTACTATTGGATCGGAAGCCTTAGCTTGGAGGAGAAAAATACTTGGATACTTCGCATCATTAGTATCCTGGAGCCATGGTGACAAAGATTTCAACTATTTATAAACAAATCACTACCTAAGCACTCAATTCTATTGACCCCAATATGTATTACGTACGCGTTCACGACCATTAACCCTTGCGGGAAAGTCAGAGGTTCAGGTGTCCATCTCCGCAATTGCGAAGGTAGTAATTCTATGGCCACTTCGAACCCACGTGTTAACCAGATAGTTAGTTCTCAATGTGACAGGTGGTCAGCCATGTCGCCATTTACAAATATAATATGTATTGTCTCCGTCTATATCAAGGAAGGCTAACTCCAATCCAACTCCATCTCTTACCAACAATAAGCCGTTCATCATCAGGCACGTCCTTGAAGAGTCTCCGGAAGTCTTCGGAGCGACTCTTGTAGGTCGGGTACAGGGAGGGAGGGAGGGAGTACCAGCTCTTCTTCTTGTTCCTCACGCCGGCATCTGCTACTCTGGAGGGAGGGTAGAGCTGTGGATTTAACGGATATAGGTTGTAAGTTTCAATTGTAAATGTTTTGTATTGTTAAGTTTTTGAAGCTGTTAAGAAACGCTTTTTATTATTATTATAGTATAAAACAAAGTCGCTTTATTTGTCCCTATGTCCCTTTGTATGCTTAAATCTTTGAAACTACGCAACGGATTTTGATGCGGTTTTTTTTAATAGATAGAGTGATTCAAGAGGTAGGTTTATATGTATAATAACATCCATTAAATAGTGGAGTAGGCTATGTATTTTATACCCGTGCGAAGCCGGAGCGGGTCACTCGTTATTATAAAGTTGTGTTATAATTATGTATATTTAACCTTTATAGGTGACTATAAGCCGTTAAATAGTGTAACAGAAAAGTTAATAAGGTAATAACTGCAATGGATTTACAGAGTCACTTTGAGTACTGATTCTAAAGAGAAACGTTTACTAAAGAGTGGCTAATTTTTTTGCAATTTTTATGATGTTTAGCGGTTTTGTGACTACCGTAAAGGGTTTACCCGTTTTGACGTATATCGGACGGACACATTCACATCGCTTGTGTTCCTATAAGGGAGGAAAGCCACGGAGACAAAATATCTCTTTTGCGACTTTTATCGTAGCTAGCGGGTTTCCATTTAAGTGGGATATTAGTGAAGGTACCCAGCTACTCTATGATATCATTCCCTAATAGTCCCTTACTCTACTCTTACAGTATACTGAAGTAAACGGATGAAAATCCTCTGTTTAGGAAACTTATCTTTCAACATAGCATGAGATTATATAATAAAACTCCTATAACTAAATTTGGTACAATCTTTTTACCATTAGCTAGTTATATTATGTCCTGGAATATATGACTTGATAGCAAATCACGAATAAGTGAACTAGATTCTATCTTTATATAATTTGCCCAAATATAGACTGGATATTTCTATAATTTGGTATTGTATGTCCTTGAACATCTAAACTATACGTACTTTAGCAGAGTTGGCCCCATCGCAGACAGCCGGGTCATCTTTCTGTAACAAAAAGTCTTCTACAAGATTTCCGACAAAGAAATCCTATAGAATTAACCTAACGTTAATGGATACCATGGGAGAAAAATAAAAGAACACAACAAATGAGCTACAAATAATATAAAGTGCCTGTAAAAACAACTGAGTAAGGAAAATTGGAATTAAAAAGAAGTATTTTTTTCTTTACTTTTTTCAGACATTTGTTTCGATTCACATAAATGAAAAAAAATATAATAAGTGACTAAAATAATACTTTTTGGAATAGAAAACCATCAGCACTTATAACAAAAACAAGTATGTACCTAATTAAAAATAACGTACAGTGAACGCTAAAAGTGCAATCCCAGTAATTTATCTATTTATAAGGTTTAAATTTATAAGAACAAAAGACAATATTTTTCATTTCAAAGCACTCGAACGTATATTGGCCATGACAATGCATAGTGGCGTAATACATCATGAAATAAATCGTTCTTTACATACTCATATTAATCTGACTACCTCGTACAGGATAACAATCATAAGCGCATTTCTTGTTATTTAAATTCTATGATCGGTTAAAATCAGTTGTACGTACAAACTTTTTGAGAAAACAATACTATTACGCGGTGCAAACGAATCATAATATTAACGGCCTATAAATCAGTAATTGAAAGAGCAATTAAATTAAAATCAAATCGAGAAACGCAAAATAAAGTAAAACTAAAAACTACTGCGTGTTGATATCAGTATTATAAATACACAAGGCTAATTTAAGAAGAACTGAATTAGAAGAATAAATTCTCTTAACTCACTTTTTTAGCGTAATCATCGAGAATATGATGTTAATTTGGAATATTAATGCCAGCTGGCTAACCCATCACCTTATAGACAGCTCTATTCATCCCTTTACCATTACAGACATATACATTTACGTCCTCTAATCCCTTTAGGAGTGGACAGAACTTTGGAGAGACGATAGTTAATATCTCCTAGATCTAGGTCACTTTTTATCATGAATAACTACTGGGGTTATGATGTTATAGAACATTGGTGACAGTTTGATAGCCCTTCGCCCAGTAGTTTCCTCTGACCCTTAGTCACTTCCTACGTCACGTTAGAAAGAACGGTAGCTAGTTTGCAATCTTTAAACGTCCCAGTTAGCGCGGGAGTTAGTGATTACAAATAGGGTACTAAAATATTTATACGACTACTATGTTGATTAACAGTCAACATATTACTATGTAGGTATATTTAACAATGTAAGTAGTTGATAAAAAATGCAATTTTATTAAACAAGTAATGAATAGATACCTTATCCTCGGTGTTGTCATTGTTGCTGCTATTGTCTGAAGGATTTCTTAAAGACGGTGACGGTGAACGGGATTTGCTTCTGAAAAAGTTAATTGCGAATATTAATGAAGGTGTCATTGCGGTTTATTTTTATTTAAAAGCTAAGTACATATGTGGGATTTTATGTAAAAGGACGTAACTATAATAATTTTTGATCGGGATTCCGCAAAAGTGAATAAAGCCTAGAAATGCTCTAATAGCCTACTGATTTTATAATTCATTCTCGACATAAATATGCAGAACATATTTTACGTTAATACAAATACTGACTATTACCTGCTAAAAAATATAAAATGCAATGGAATACGTAGGTCAACTAACTTTGTTTTCCCTGTACACAACCGCGTTTCTCAAGTTCGGTGATTGAAAGAGACTGATATTTCAACACGGCTACAGTCGTAGTTTATTAATTAATAATATCAAAGATCTTAGCAAACCAGTTGCCATTCCTACGTCTAGACTAGTCTGGGCCCTGAACTAAAAACCTAACGAAGATATGCGTTATTTATAAATAACATACAACTGTTTAATAAACACAAAGATACTCAATAATTATATATTGAAATAAATTAATAATTTAGGTTAAATGATAATGGTGTGTCACAAACATGTATCCCTTACTAACATGGACAGTAAATAAAATGTTAACGAGCATATTGTAGGAAGCAACAAAGGGCCTTAGATTAAAGGAATTTCATTCATTCATTCATTCCATCTCAATCCAAGTGAGTAACCAGGAAATTCTGTCCACCCCAAAGGAAATGAAAGGCAGTAAAGACTATGATTAGAATAAACTTAGTTACCGTATATCATATAAAAAGACTGAACATAATGACTGACTAGTTACTAGCCCAAAGCCCACCCTCTAAGTTACCTTTTTCGACTTGAAGGTAAGAAAGACAGGTATAGTATATTCGCATTAAGAATTGTGACGTCATCATGTCCCATAATTTAACCAATGAAATTTTATCAAGGATTTCTGTTATTGGTCAAAATGAATTCTTTTCTTTTTAACTAACGTCTCATTGGCCAGTTTAACTTTTGAATATCATAACGTCACTTAGTTATTACTTATATAGCCTATAGTAGCTTTTCTTTAATGTCTCAGCTAATATAAGGGATCAATTTATTGAACATAATGTAATTTATAACACAAAACATCTAAGGCTGTTTCACACTGTCGTTTTGCGCAAACAATGGTGCAACGCGGTAATGAGTTTTGGCAATGGCATTCAGTTGCATAAACTTCGCCTTTCACCTGTTTTACTTTATAAAAACACTAAATACAAAGGAGGTTTTTTATCTAAAGAGTTTCCTTTTGTCACCTGTTAGTTACTTTGCAACGTGTTTGTCATTTACAAAGATAAAGAAATACATATACATTCACGTACTTTAATTCTTTCCGGGCGGACAGAACCTCAGATATACAAATGTATTTACACTATCTCATGTTAATTTACATCACGTTACTGTTGTGTTGGCATTGTTATAGAATACTGATGACAGGTTACCAATTCAGTGGCCCAGATACTTAATAAACCCTTCATCCCATAGTCCCAATGAGATGTTGGGAAAAATCTCTTTCTTTTAGCTCTAGCATGTTTTTCCGAAATAAGATTCTTTTTTATGAATTTCAATAAAATTGGACTATATACCAATAACTTAATCTTTGATATACCTAATGACATTGCCAAACATTGATAAATCTTACCGTTTACATACGTCACACCTTTCTTAATTTCTATACATATTATTTCATTTCCTTTGGCAGTAAAATCACGTACCCCCTTACACAGTCCAAATAGAAACCAATCTCGACATTTGTATACGAGTATAAATGTATCATACAATGAATATGTACCTTTAAAATGCATCCGATCCGACTCTTATCATAGCAAACAAAGTGTATTGTTAAGGTCAATGATTGCGTGCTCGCCCAATTAAAGTCTACTGTTAAATATTACATTTAAATATATTTGTAGGTATGCAGAGTTATAATATCAAATCAATCAGCCTGTACCAGTCCACTGCTGGACGTAGGCCTCCCCAAGGGTACGCCACAAAAGACGATCTTTCGTGGCCCTCATCCAGCCACCACCAGCAACCTTCTTGAGGTCATCGGTCTACCTAGCAGGGGGGCGTCCTACACTACGTTTGCCTCCACTCAAGAACCGCTACCGAGAACCGAACCGAGTTATAATATACATAATAATAATATAAAAATCTATATTTAAGGGCTATAAATGTTACAAATTAAGTCAGCCAATTACTTTTAATAACACTTCTTTAATTCATCCGCTTCACGTGTCACCTTAACATTCCTTTCTCTGTTTTTGTTACACCTTTCAGACTGTACCGTCATATTGTATCATCTATACACCATTCGTTATCGCTTATATTATACGCTGATTCAATAACAATGAAAAATTATTATACGTTTTTTATTACTGAATAGAACCTACCGAAATGTATTTTGCCTCCTAAAACGTACCTAGTCAAAAAATATATAAAGCGTGCCTAGATGGTCAATTATAATCAATTAAATACTATATGTATGATTCATTACTAACCCTTCCGGGGTAGTCAGAGAGTTAATGATCAACTGAGGTATCGTGACCACAGATTTATTCGAAGGTTACTTATATTTTATTAGAAGTTATTTTACAGCCTTAGAGAATTATTATAATACTTTGTATTATATGATTACAGATTATTTCGTACGGCTTCGATCCCAATTATTAAAGGAATAATCAGTGTCTATTAATAATAATGGGATCAATCTGGATAGTGAATATCGGGTATAACTAAATTTCGGTAACTATAATTAGTAGCCATAGATTTACGTAGTTACAGCAGTCACTCTGACTACACTGAAAACTACTTACTATACCAGTCATGAAGTTTGTAACGCTCCTATTACACAAGTTTGAATTAGTTTAGCAAAGTGCTGGCACCATATTTTTGGCAAGCTAGAGCTGGTAAATTGGAACTAGAACTTTACTTATAATATATTCACGCCTCGAAAACCCTCTTAAATATACAGAGAATCAATATCTACCTAATACATGGAATATATTATGTATAAGGATGGTGATCTGTGAACTCTACACCTCTCATAGGAAACACGGACATTATGTATACCTTTATATGTATGTATAACTAAATACTATACTATAAATAAGTATGTTAGTTTACGAGTATTTACAATTATTTTTAATTCAACACTTCATTAGAAATAATGGTGCGGCAGTCACAACACAAGTTTATCGTCCTACAACCGCATTGAAACTTAAACGCATAAATTATGATAAGATAACGTCCGACTAGAAAGGAACTACCATAATCATTATAGAAAATACGAGACACAGTAGTGGAACATAATATGGTTGGTAAATATTTACATACATTTTGCTGAACATGTATTCTAGAATTAGTGAGGAGCATATCAGGATTGATAATCACTACATAGTATAAAACAAAGTCGCTTTCTCTGTCCCTATGCCCCTTTGTATGCTTAAATCTTTGAAACTACGCAACGGATTTTGATGCGGTTTTTTTAATAGAGTGATTCAAGAAGAAGGTTTATATGTATAATAACATCCATTAAATAGTGGAGTAGGTTATATATTTTATACCCGTGCGAAGCCGGAGCGGGTCGCTAGTATGTAACTATAAATAGGCTGATGAAATCTATATTACTTTATAGATGTATAAAATCATAGTCCAACGACATAATATGTGCTACATAAAGAATACATGCTAATAGAAACCAAGAAGTTATTAAGAGAAAGAGGAAGTGTGAATGTTGCACAGTTTTGTGAAAAGGTGAAGAGTGGAAGACTAGCGTGGAATAGACATTTGATGAGAGGAGAGACGAAAATGGTTTGACCATACGTTCGTGAATGAGTGTGCGCGCTTAATTTATTATTTACGGCTTTTATTACAGTTTGCAAAGCATTTATATTGTTATTACTAATAACTATGGCTAATGTTTTAAAAAGCCACGTTAAGGAAACTTGGGTTCAAGTATATAAGCATTTCGAGGATGAAGAGAAAAAGTGTCGGAAATTGTTGAGAAGACCAATTATATCAAGAAAAACTTGTGTTGTCATTTTGCAACATTTGTAATAGTTAAACAAGCGCATATTCACTGAATGAACGCATAATAAAGACCAATATGAAAAGCAACAACGGCTGATAGAAGAGTATGAATGCGAAAACATTTTGGGCCGACTGTAACTAGTTACGATAATGGCAGGGAGACGATGATGATGTTAAATGTAACCAAGGAGAAGGTCTCCAAAGCTTTGTCCTGAAAGATATTAAAGGACGTACATGTATATAGATATAAGACTAGGTGCTTGTTTAAGAATTTTGTCAATCCATTTGTGACTTGGTGGTAAAAAAATTTACATTTATTCATGCATCTATGTACATCTCTAACAGTATACACAGATACTATCAATCGCCATACTGAACGATCCCGACAAATCTCTCTTGCTTCACTCACACACCAAGTATCAGAAGGTAAAAACATGTAGATTTACAAAATTAAGATCTAAGCGCTTATCAAGATGCGCTATTTTACCAAGTCATTATAAATAATACGTCAGAACAAAGACTTATTCGATATCTGAATTAGTCATGCGAACTTTTTTAGACAGTTCAACTATTCTTTGTTTTGTTCATTTTGTTATTATGTACACAATAACTTCTGTCGAACAAGATTCGGTAATGACACTATTATTTAGTAACATTATATTACGTAAGCTACGTGATATTTCAATAAAAAAATATTTTATTTATTACTTTATTCCAAAAGCACATACTCTGTACCCTGCATAACTAATTAAAAAATAAGAGAGCATCCCACAACCTCTACCTATTCCTTAATAAAATACGTATGACATATTATAATAAATGGTAAAGATTTAACTAAAATACCTGTTAAACTTTATAGACCAATCCTCACAATTTTCCCTATACAACACTACTTGTAACTCATGCATTTTCAAATAATTATACACAAACAACACTAACACTTAAACTACTCGTACAATAAACAACACTTAAAACTCAATTTAATAGCACATTTTATGAAATCAAGATACAAAATCCAAAACACAAAAAAGTATCACAAATAAACTTTAAAAACTCCTTTCTTTATTCCTTTAACCTGAATGTCAACTCAGAATCATTTAACATCACTCAATAACAAAAAACTTTTACATGCCCACATAACTACCAGCACAACACTAAAACCTAACATTAAATGTTTAATAAACATTTGATGAGCCTTTGTTTGTGAAACCAATGAACTTCCTATTTTAGTTAAAACACAAAGACACTTAGGCATAAATCAATCAATAGATTAAAATTATCTGATAATAACACACGTGGTTTCATTAGATTAGGAATCACTTATTAATTGTAATAAGTTGGCGAAAGTAAATGCAATAATAAAAAAAATGAAATAATTATTATATTACAAGAATTGATAAGGAAATGAATAGCTTAGTTAGCCTATTGTGAAAGGAACTAATCATCTTTAACTAATTCTTTGAACAATACATTATTAAATCACCATTAACAGTATAACTAATACATATATTTACATAAAAACATCAGAACCTCAGAGACATGATAACATATCCTAGGCCATTTTTTGGCATGAATATTAGAGTAATCATTTTAAATGGAGCAGGTTGCTAGTCAATTGTCCAAAATATTATAAAGTCTAGTCATATAGTGGCCTCCTATGACATGAAAAGAAGAATGGCAACTAATTAGCCTTCTTTTTACCTCCTAGGCTAACAATCGACGTGGATATACATGTAAAAGTAATGTTTGCTCACCTGTTCTCAGGCAAGACTTGACAGGTGAGAGCTCCGGAGAAGTTGAGAGCCTGGTTGATGCTGTGGCTGATGGCGTCTTGAGACGGAACAACTATGTTTTCAACTGACTTCTTCCTGCAATATTTCAATGGTAAAAATATTAAATAATGCATTTTTGGAGTGGGAACCAAAATATGCTGGACACATGTTGTTTATTACAAATCATTATGTAAATTTAAGTCACTTGTTTTCTATTAGAGTTTAAAATGGGGCTCAGTGTACTAAGAAATGACAGAGGATTCTTTAAAACACTTTTTGAAGGATAGCATATCAATCAGATCTTGCACATTGTACCATATACATGCATGTACATTCACATCCTTCAATCCCTTTCAGGGTTAACAGAACCTTGCACAAAACCTCCTTGGTAACTTTTAGCTTTTGCTGCTCATACCATACTCGATATGCACCTATTTTTCTTCTATTTTCGTTTAAAGGTAAGTGACACTTTAGTCAAATGTGAGTTAATAATGCCATTCTACATGAAATGCGTTAATAAGTTAATACAAAAGAGACTCTTATTGCTCTAAAAGATAAAAATATTGCACAAGATTTTTCTATAATTAAATTATATAAAACTTCTTTTTAGAACATTTCACTTTTTGTGTCTTATGACTATCCAAAAAGGGTCTATAGCACAGATCATATCTAGATCAAGAACTAGTATGGCATGTGTATACCTAGGACGATTGACTTGTATAACAAATATACAGCTTCATAATAATGCAAATCATAAGTATGTGGAACCAACAATATGTAAAATGATAATATACCAATTCTGTGTCAAATTTAATTTATGATATAAATAAAGTTAATAATGATACACATGAAATATTATTAACTTTTTATAGCTCCTATACAACATGTATTTCAGCATAAATATTTATTATTATACTTATAAATCAGGAATCAGAGTTGTAGCATTCATATATCTTTACCGTTGAGCTAAATCATTGAGCCATAGTAAAAGGTTGCAGAAACTGTTTTGAAATATCAATATAATAAATATCAAATAACTGACTTTTAGAACACATTCTTTATTTCCGAAAGTTCATGTCAACCTTAATTTTTAATGAGAACAAAGTTCACAATGAGTTATTCTATCAATATTATGATATAAATCAGGCAATATTGAATATTAATAACACAACAAAAAATTGCAGAGCCTAACTTATATTATTAGCATCAGTAAAATAAATACCTAATACGAAATATACAAATATACGAAATATACCTCAATATTAGATAATACCCCATTTAGTAAAGAATATCATAGAATATTAAAAAGGTTAAAATTAATTTTATAATCTTTAACTACAAAAACATATGACAGTGCTATTTTCTAGGGGTTAAAAGGCCGTAGGAGAAAACATAATAATGATGTTTACTTTAAACATTTATTCATACGTGTTGATAGCAGTAGATAGTAAACAAAATATAACAAGTGATTGAAGTAGATTCAATGATAGTGTTAAGCAAGCAATTGTATTTAATTTTCATGTCTATAGCAGAATACGTTTACTCTCTTACAGCATTGATCAGAAATTATGAAGACTTTACTTACAAGGAGACGCTGATGCTGCGATTGTCCAAGTCTGAAGAACTCATTCTGTCACAAAAACTACCACTATTCACAGTAATCAAACATTAAAATTCGAAGCAAATGGAGTACAGATAATATTCATGCCATTTTATAAACTATTAGTTCTGCTTTATTATAATTTGGGTGAAAATGCACATTAATTCATAGTCAAACACTGAAAATTTGCAATATAATTTTAATTTACTTCACACACAATACAGCGACAAGTCAATCAATTTTGTTTGAGAATTTTGGGAATTGGGTATTTGACAACTTGACAAGTTAGACTTGACAGTTGTTGACAATGATTTGTAAATAGCGCACGGTGAAAGTAATATTTTATTCTTATTTGAATGTATTTTTATCAAATTGACAATTAATTAATTCCTGTGATTGAAGAATAAACTTCGTTTCACGATTATTAAATTATTGTGCACTGCTGGTCAAATTAACATCTAAAAAATCAATTTAGTCTGTCTAATACAGCCACAAAACAGACTGTCAATGGCACATTGAAGTATGACATTTAATAAAACTCAAATAGAGATCCCGCCACATAAGGTGGCAGTAGCCAAACTTGGAACTAAATTTGACGTTACCGCCATTGCGTGTTATTTTGTATGAAAGGTAAATTTAGTATTACCAGCGTTGTGTTTTTTGCCCACTCTTTGTAATTTTTATGTTTGTTAAGGTTGATTATAATAAATTGATTTCCGGAGTTTCTTGTTAGTTCTTCTCCAAGCTAGGGTCTCCGCTGATCTAACCTCGGTAAAAAATATGTAAAGACAATGCTCAGTGCCATGTTTGAAATAATAGTTTTAAGAGATTCGCGATTTATACTCATGATATAAGATATAAGGGTGTGTATAAGATTGATTGCAGCTGTGGGAAATCCTACGTCGAACACACTAAACGGTCTATTGCGGACAGAGTGAAGGAACACATAATATATGTAATATATAATAAGAAGGATAAGTCCCGTTAATTATTAATCATGTTTGAAATAGTTTAATAAACATATTTTGACTTTGATATATTAATTTGTTTTATTTGAGTTTATAGCTCTGCAACCAAAGACCGTTACAAATGAAACCTATAATGTATCGAGCCGTATGGCACAGTGAGTGCTAGTTTTGGCGTGTTTACTGGTAACACTGAATTACGCGACTGTGGCGACGCCTCCAACTGCCACCTTATGTGGCGGGATCTCTAAAACAATTTCGTAAATACAACATTGGGTGAGCCAAACATAAAAAAAAAAAACATTGGGTGAATTTAGGGATTTTATTAATATTTAATACGTATTGAACACTTAATGAATTAATGATTATACACAAGAACAACTGATTCGTGTCTGCTTATTTGCTGGAAATTTAGTGCTGTTAATAATAATTTGAGGCTTATATTTCGTAAGTTTATTTCGTTATTACTAATGGTACTTACAATTTTTCTATTCGCCATGTATTAACTATCTATATTTTATTTTTAGTGATTTATAAAAATGGGTGAACGAAAAGGCCAAAATCTGTACTATCCACCCGACTATGACCCTAAAGTCGGAGGGCTCAATAAGTTCTTGGGTACCCATGCCTTGCGCGAAAGGGCCCGTAAGTTGCCTCTAGGCATCCTTATCATCAGATTTGAGATGCCCTACAATATCTGGTGTGATGGCTGTAAGAATCATATTGGCATGGGTGTAAGATATAATGCGGAGAAGAAGAAAATTGGCATGTACTACAGTACTCCTGTTTACCAGTTTCGGATGAAGTGTCATCTGTGCGATAACCATTTTGAGATCAAAACTGATCCAGGGGTAAGGTTTGTTTCAATTTTGCATGTTTGTTTAACTACATGTACCCATACATTCACTACCTTTATCCCTTTTGCGATGGACAGGACTTCAAGGATAGAATAATAACTCCTAGGTTACTTCTAATATCAATATTAATGAGATGTCATGTGTATATAGTTGATGATAGGTTGTAAGCCTATCTAAATAGAATCCCTTAATGTTTGTCCTTGATTTGCCTCTTATGACATGTTGGGGAGAATTGCAGCTAAGTAGTTAGAATTCTTTAATGTCCCAGACTAGCTAAGCTTTGTTTGTTAAACATTATCAAATCGGAGATATCCTTAAAGAGTGACTTAAAAACTTATTATTAACACTTAATATGTATGTTGTGAATTGATGTAAATAAATTAAAAGATATATGGCACAACTGAAACAAATGGGTATCTATAATCTTTGCCTACCCCTTAGTAAAAGACTTAAATGTGTACTTCAAAAATGTTATGTGAATAAATTATATTTTTCAGAACCTAGATTATGTGATAGTGTCAGGCGCAAGACGCCAGGAAAACCGTTGGGACCCAACAGACAATGGGCAGATAGTACCAGAGACTAAAGAGACCCAGAAGAAACTCTTTGACGATGCCATGTTTAAACTGGAGCATAAAATGGGTAAGTAGAATCCTCATTATAAAACCTCATGAATCAAATCATCAACCCTTGCGAGATAATCAGAGTTTCAGGTGTTCATATCCGCAACTGCATAGGTGGTAAATTTATGGCCACTCAGTTTTGACCAGATAGTCAATACTAATTGTAGTCTCATGAATAATGTTTGACTAATAAGTTGTGATGGTAGAATAAAATTAATGTTAAAAGGCTTAGGTGAATCTTCTCTAATGCCAAGGCCAGCTGAATTCTATCTAGTTAAACTTTTGCTACTTCCACATAAACATCATACACTTCTATGTTCCTCACACATTTAAGTACATTCATGGCCCTTTCTTCCTTTTGGTATGGACAGAACCTCGATGACTTACAACCTTGCTAAGTTTGACTAATACAATATAAGAATTTATGACATGGACAAATAATGTTACTGATGGGTTACTAACATGAGATACCATTGTATTCTAGTCCCGTATTCACCTCTATGCCATGATAAAAGGTAGATAGTTAGCATTCTATTTAGATCCTGACCAATATAGCATTATGTATAAAACTATATCTTGACAGGTGATGGTGACGTAGCAAAACTAGAGAAGCCCAGACTTGGAAAGTTGGTGGGAAGGAATGAGTCAGTATGGAAGGATGATTATGAAGCCAATTGTTCTTTGAGGAGGAACTTTAGGGTTAGTATGGTTTATTTATTTATTTTTGTAGTAATGATAGTCATTGTTGCCCTGAAAGGGTTAACTATTATGATCCTCATTAAATGCTCAAATATTCTATAACATGTTCTATCTATATCCTATCTTCTATCTATATTCTTCTATTTTCCATGTATATAATATATCCTATCTCTAATTGAATTAATGCAGCACTCGTATCAGATAAAGATGCGGACATTCATTTCTACAGTCCTGACTGAGATGGAAATTGGAAAATTTATCATGACATTATTTCTTTAATAAATTATTGTCTTTTTTCAAATCATATCTTTTTTTAACAGAAACGCAGAAAAGAATTAGAAGCAGCAGCGGCCAAAGATAACTTGATATTAGCAAAATCATCACTGAACATCAATTTGTTAGATGAAACTGAAGAGGACAAAAATCTAGCCAAACTCCTTGCTTTAAAATCAGCGACATCTAGTGAGGAAAAACTGAAACAAAGTAGATGTGATATATTAAAAGCATCTGTACTTCCAAGCACAAGTAAATTTGTGAAACCTGTTAATAGTAATAGTGCTAAAACATCTTTAACAAGAGATATCCTAGGTATTGCCGTGAAGAGAAAAGCAAATAATGATGAAGATACTAAATTAAGTAGTTTATTGAATAAAGAAGAAAATAATAAAGTAAAGGAAAATGTACATAGTGTGGAAACAAAAGTTATAAAATTAGAAGATAATGTAAAAAGTAGTGATGTAAAATCTGATGATGAGGTTAAAGTGAAGGATGTTAATATTAAAGAGACTAGTGTGAAACCAGTGTCGTTAGTTGGTGACTACAGTTCGAGTGAAGAGAGTACAGAATAAATATTTTCATGTTAGGTATCTATGTAGTTTTATTGCAAGTACCCTTATGTATGTACCGACCTCTAAAGCGCCACACACAGAGAAAACCTAAGTAGCAATTAGTTAAAACAATTATCACGCCAGCAATAAATAAAATAATAATTACAAAAAAACAATATCCTTGATCGCGCAATTGAAATATTTAACGGAAACAAGATATATACAAATTTTCAACTCAGGCCATTAGCCTGGACGAACACCTGCCCAGGTAGGAAGCTTCCTCTTTTCCTGTAGGACACAGTGGATCCTACAAGTACAAAACTACAGGGACCCAAGTTTAGGGTAAAGTTGTGTGTACAAATTAATTCTGAATTAAAAAGCCAATTCAAAGATAAACATCTTTATTTTCGTATCTGCTTTGTCACAACAATAAATAAACATTTCGATGTTTCATATACAAGTAGGTACATACATTTACATTCATTAGTCGATTAAATTCATACTATATTGACATACAACATTTACATACATTAATTGAAGCTCTATCGCTAATTTCATCCATTTAATGCTAACACGGGGGTTGTAAATAACTGATATTTTAGAAATACCACCGTTTTTTTACCGCTAAAACGTTATCTTTTTTACCCATAGATTTTTTTAATACTATTAAGGGTTGACGACATATATATGTACTTTTTAAGTTACATAAACACAAATTATATGCATCATCACCACTAATCTCAATGCTATTTAGAACTGCCACTTTTATCGCATCGCGAAAGTATTTAGCCACTTGGAGTGCATATTACCATTTGTACGGACATAACTATTCAGAATAAAAAGTAGGTATTTGAACATGCTTGTAAAAGAAATATTTTAATCCTAAGTCCCGTAAGTAATATTTTCAATACTTTCAAACCTCACGATTTCTGTATATTCATAATTTTCTGACTCATTGGTTTCTAGCTGCCAAAGAGTTTCAGAGCAGTTCCAAACCTTATTTTGTTATGCTTACAGGTATTTTAATGTATAATTTTCATTAGTGGGTTCCAATATTAAGTGCCACAATGAAACTGTTTAAAACAGTAAACAGATATTTTTGGTATAATTAACAGTATGAACATCAATTTACAATCATAATTCTACTATCAAATACTGTTTTTTGGTTTTCTTTTTCGCCGATATAATTTAAACAAAAATTAAAATATAAATATAAATTTATATCCTAATACATTTTACGCACATACAAAATCAATATACCTAAAGGTTCACATTTATCATCGATTTTGGTTACAACTACGAAATCTAACTCCATCCATAATTTAAAAGGTTTTACCTTGTTTTTCTGCACAGAGAAAGTCAGTTTTTTATGTAAAAATACGTGATTTGTTTTCGAAGTAGGTATGACTTAGAAATCTCTATACACATAAATAAATATAAAATTACCCGCTTCATATTAACTAATCCTTCTTTACCTGCAATAAACTATCCTTATTTCTACGAAATCTCTTTCCATTATTTAAAAACTTATTTAAATCTTTCTTGAACTCGTGGTTTCACTAACACAAATAATTTAATTTAATAAAAATTACATAAGAGCATGGCTTCCTAATTGTTGTGTTTGCCTTTATTTACTATAACCAGATAAAACTTTCTCCAATCGTTGGAATAGTATACCTAGTTATTATTTAATTATATTGTAAAATAAACGTTTATTCTTAACTTAATTAAAAAATATTAAAGCCGACATGTAGCTTTACCGCAGAAAGATTATGAATGAATATTTTTTATAATATTAAATCATGATTTATTTCGCCTTATTCATTCAAACTTAATTACAGACAGTTACAACAAAGACGACAAATATAATGAGATCATAACAATATTTGTATCCTGTTATCTGACAGAACGTAACGTCAACAAAACATAATGTCAGTTGTCATAGATAAAGTTAAGCCACCTATAGAAAACTTAGAGCTGAAAACTCTCCGAAACAATGACTTTTAAACTAGAACTTAGGACACCGTTTGTCTTCCATAGCTAGGATGAGAGCGCATTCAATGTAGCCTTGAAGCCAGACCAATATCTCTTGATCCGGTACCTCTACGATCTTTTCGTCTGTTGCGAAGTAATTCACTTGCTCGTCCTGAAAAGAAAACCGTACATATATAAACATTATAATGGTTTACCCTTTATATTATAATGGTAGAGACGATATTCATCGCGGTGCGTCGTAAGAAGCGTCTTATACACTAAAATTAAGAGGGATAATTTTCATTCATGCCTCTGACTACAACGAAACGTGTAACAAAAGACAAGAGAATATCATACCTGTTTATATCTTAACTATACCTTCCAATTAGGAGATGCTAAATGATAATATAAGCTTACCTGCTTAATGTTAAAGATAAGCTTGTCCTCTTTGATTTGTGGTACTTCTATAAGATCATCTAGTTTCACACACCATTCGGCATGCCACGACCCATGGCCCCCAGTTCTCGCCATTATTACCTCACTGTAAAATAATAATAGCATATTAATTACTCACATTGAGTTTACCATCGTGACCTGTAATCATGGCGTAATGCAAGCATCCTGTGGCATGACCTTGGTATAGTATGAAATAAACTGAAAAGAGCTTATAATTTTAAATCTTAAAATCGATTGGTTAGCGCTTTGTCCTATCTATTGTTATTTTAAACAAATGGTAAATAGGTTTCACACGATTACGGTTTCAATCTCAGTCTTATGATTTAGAACTATATGACTATACCTATGTTTTAATAATATTTACCTACAAAAATCATTGCATAGACTGTTACACAATACTTACTCTGTAGTGACTACCACGGTATGTCTAAATTTAGGCGGCAAAGGTGCGTGGGCCAGATGTGAAACGTGGGTCCCACGCGACACACGGATGGCTAGCAGTTGTCCGCAGGCTCGGTAGAAGGAGTATGGTGGGAGACCCTGAAAGAATTAGAATAGGCTGTAATATTATCTCTTTTAATTAAAAGCGTACACGGACAAAGGCCTGATGTACAGAGTACTTAATTTTTTAAATACATACGTATGTATTCACGCCTCTACGTTCCCAACAGGATAGGCAGAGACTATCCAGCGTCACCTAAGAGATCCTGACAAATCTCTCTTGCTTCTTTCACACCTAGTAACCTTCTCATACATGCATTTCTTTTCTTCACGCCTGTCTTGAGATGAATGTCTCAAATTTGTTTTTTTTTTAATACGACAAAATGGCCTTAAGTTTTTAAATACGTCTTTGAGGTTCATGGATATGCACGGAAAACCCTACCTCCGTATCAGTCCAATGCCTTGGTAAACGTCGTCTGGCGAACAGGGCTGCAGCTCGTCTTTGAATTGCGTCTTCTCCAAAACAGCGAGAGGCAGAAAACGATACGTCACGAGCGACATCTGTGATAATATTAAAATAAATAATACATTTTACGTTGTACTAAGGTATGTAAGGTAAATTAATATTTTAACAGTGATGCAGCATAGCTGCATATTGAAGCAGCATATTTTTACTACATCAGGATTATCTTTTGCAAATATTAATATTACTAAACATAAAGCAATAAATAACTTTTTTATTAATTTTTTTTTCATTTAAATGGAAGAACTCTTTGGTCCAAGTTAGACAGTTGTGGTAGATACCACATTTTAGGTGCAACGAGAAAAAAACATAGCAAACAAAACCGTACGACGCATAAACACCACTAAGTCCCAAATCAATTAAGGCTCTCGGGTCAAATTACCATGTAATACCATCGACTTTACCTGCTATCACTACCTCCTTTCTGTTTATTTATTTCAGACGACATGCCGTGAGATTCTTTCGTACCGATTACTATCATCACAGACCACCTTATAATATGACGCGATTTAAATTCTTGGCATAAGCGAGCCACTAAATATGTACCGGTAAGCAAAGCTTCACAATCTTTTTGTGCAGTCTATAAGTAATAATATTTGTATATATGAAGTGAAAGTGGTTTGCCAGGGTATGTAATTTTTCAATAATCCTCTACAGGAAAATGGGCATGATGGGTGTTTATATTATGCGCTTTAATTAATAATAAAGTAGCATATCTCACACTGGTGTTTGCTAAAATACTTATTTTCTGTTACAGCATAGTCGGTAGCCTACATATTTACGTGTTATATGTGAGACAAAACAATGTGTCAATCAACCAATTTCTTGTAAACCAAAATATATAATTATGTATATATAACTAATTATAAAAGAAAACTCGTACATTTATATCGTAGACAAACAAGTTTTAAGCAAGTAAGCATTATTATTTATCGTATAGCATACTGAAGCTTCAGATTTTCCTTACTCACATCTATAAAACTTCTTCATGTCATCCGCTACGAAAAAAAGCCAATTTCAAGTTAACGGAAATGTCAGGGCTACAGTCTTAAAGAGATAAGGGGATAAATTATCTTTTCAGTAGAGTTTTAAGATTCAAATTTTTATACATGAAAACATAATATTCGATTTAATGTTGAAATCTATTTACCAATCACAATACATGATAAATTGAATTGATAAATTTGAAATGAATTTGAACTAACGTGATTAATGTGAAGTTCATCGCTTTATAGATAATACAATGTTTTCCCTCACTGAAACTAACAACACGTGATCACCCAGATATAGATCATAGCTCTGCTTTATAAAAAAATGCGGCTTCTATTCGATGATATAAAGGGAAACATTGTGTGTTTGTTATTTAATTTAAAGATATAACAGAATCCGATGTTGTTTTAATTGTTTTATTTGGTACTCACTGAAAGTAGATCTTCCGAGAAGTCCAGAGAATGCCAACGCTACAAAACTAGGATGCGTCCTGGTCACCTCGACTATCACTTTTGGTATATCGAGGGCTTTTACATAGCAGGGTACTGGAAATAAAATAGAAAACTTTTACATACTGAAGGGACTTAAAAGAACCTAATTCGTACGGCCTATTTCCAGAAAGATGAAAAACAGTAACATAAACAGAACTTTCATTTAGAGATATATCACTTATTTTCACCTAGGGTACTGACTATATAGTGAAAAGTCCCAATTGTAGCACAATAGTGCTATCAATCTTACATACATATGTATTCACGCTTCAATTTCTATAAAGGTATAGAAAAATAACATTGTTGATCCTCTTGAGTAATCCTAATAAATTTCTCGCGCTCACTGACGGCTAACATAAATAATGGATTTCTTGATTGCAAATATGCATATGTTCTGAAGCGTATGTTATGTTATTGTATGTGTGGTTACTTACCGAAGTTCTTATAACTAGAAATACTGTTGCGCAGGGGACTTTCAAAGAGGGTGCCAGCTTGCGACGAACCGCAGCCATAGTTGCCAAGGAAACAGTCTATCAGACTGCTTAACTTGGTTGACACGTTCAGTTTGTCACCAGATACGTCCGTCTGAAAAGATATTATGAGTTTATTTTGTATGAAACATATACTCGTACATCAGGGCTGTTTCCCTACAGCGGAGTAGGCAAAGATCCCGGATCTTGAGTTTTTTAGTTAACAAACTTAAGTTAACAAACCACTTTCCCTTCATTGACATTCATACACTTTTTTATACACGGTTAAAGGTAGTTCATCCTTATTCATTTATATGGATATGCCCAAATTTTATGTCAATGTACATTAATTACTACATTTTATCAAGGTTTGAGGGTCTACATGAATCTCTGATTACGCTGCAAGTTACAAAAATTATGTTACGGATGTATGTAATGTTTGCCTCTGAAATAGATCTAAGCATTTTATATAAGTAGAATATAACGTGAATTAAAAACATTTTCAGGTAATTATTACATATGTACAAGACCATAGTGATATTATGTATTCGACGTTAACAACTTCAAAAGGTATTAAACGTAAGTAGAAATAAGTTCTTACCCAAGAAGGTTCGTAATATCTCTGCATTTCTCCGTTAAAGTTACCGTATACACTATACGGGTTACCTAGTATGGTAACCCCCAATGCCATGACATAGAATTGTTGTACAAATTGTTGCCAGTAATGATCCACGCTAAGATGAAACAAATCCTTGGCTGTTAGGTGAATGTTCCTAAGTTCCAAGTAAGACGTTCTGTAAAAAGATTTAAAAAAATATTAGAATCTAGTTAAATTAAACATGATGAAACGATAATGTGCTTCAATATTTTGTTTATCCAATGAATTCTTGGTTAAAATTAAATAGATACAAGTATACGTATGTATTATAAATTAACTTTAACAACATACAGTTATTATAAATAATCCACAAATATATTTATCAAATAGTTTATATTTTATAATAATCTTACCTAATAGTCAATTCCTTAACATCAGTCATACTCGAGCACCAGCATCTAAACAAATAATCCATGAAATCACTATTCGATATTTTCTGCTTTATACAATTCCTGTTAGTTCTATTTCTAGTTTTCGCCAAATATTCACTCTGCCCTCTAGAGGACAAGTTTAGAACCATTTTCAATGGCGATATGTGTACATAGTCAAACACTACATGTCTTTGTGCATTAGGCTGAGATTTAGTAGCTATTAACTGTAATGGCATATGAACGAGACTCAAATCATTAATCAGCTTCGTAGTTTGATTATTTTCATGCTTCCATTCACTAAGTACATCAAAAATATGACTAGCGAAACCTTTATCTAGATTTACTGTGTGTTCTTGTATTAGTATTTTCAAATGCTTATACAACACTTTGTCTATCTCTGCATTGTATTGTTTTAAGCAAACGAGTTGCAATGACGGTTTTTGAATACCATCTCTATAGTTAGTAGGATGCAATACAATTGGATATACAGCATCTTCTAACTGGTTATCTATTTGTATTCTATAAGCTTTCAAATCGATGTACGTAAGACTATCTGTCTTCCTATATTGCAATGCCAAAGCTGGTTTATAGGACCTTTTAAGTTCAGCATAAAAAGGTTTCGTCATGTACATTTTCTCTAAATCCACGTGCACATAGTCTTTCAACTGACATTTCTTTTCTCCGTTCTTATAATTGTCTTCAATCCACGCTATTAAGTCTGTAGGGAGCTGTTTCCATTTTCTCAAAACGTTCACTTCCCATTGAGGTAGTGAATCTGTCAAACTGACATACGCTAGTTCTTTTACGCCGCTCTGGCAATCGACACACAGAGACAAACTAAGGCCTGTCAAAGATAGGTACACTTCTAAATTGCTTCTTTCGTAGGAAACGAATTTCTTGTACAAGTTGTAAGTTACGTCATCTTGGGTCAGAACGAATACTCTTTGGTGATTTTCTACATAGGACACCCAGTAAACGAGAGTTTTTCTTCTAGAAACACTTTTCTTTTCAACAGTTTCTACCCCGGATTCATCGTCAGAAGAGGTTTGAGGGTCTGGCGTTTTGGGGGTCAACTTCTTCAATGTGTTGGACAGTTTGGATGTGACGCTGTTAGTTTGAGATAGCGGAGAATGTTTCGCTTGTAGACATATTTTGACAAAGCCATACCTGTAAAAGCATAAAATTGATTAAATGAAAATTTCGTTGTATTAAAAGAAGAAAAATAAAATGTTATGTGTTTACATTATTAAAAAAATAAAACGTAAATCATATACTAACGATACGCAATACAAATATTTATTAAGAAATGAAACTGACTATAATTGAGATTGTATTAATTCATATCCAAAAAATTAACTATTATTCAACCTAGAAGCGGCGCTCCACCTCATTATGAGTTAGGATAAATTAGTGTCTTATTTGACTGCAAATTCTTCTAAAAACACGTATCTTCCTATAACTAAACAGACGCATGTTGTCTACTTCTCTACAGAACAAGTCTAGCATTCACATATTAAATAAACAAGTGCATACATGTACAGTCAACGCTAAAAATGCAGTACCAGTCACTTTTTATAAGGTTTACGTTTATAAGAACAAAAGACAACATTTTTCATTTGGAAGCACGCGAACGTATAGTGGCCATGACAATGCATAGAGGTGCCAGTTTTAAAATGTAAAATATTTTCTTTTGTTCTTATAAACTCAAACCTTATAAAATGTTACTGGGACTGCACTTTCAGCGTTGACTGTACGTATGTGTGCGTGAAACCACTAACCCATCCTGTTCAAACTCCGCCACATGTCCTTTACTCTTATGATGATAGACACTCCATACCACCTTCCGCCGCATACAAGGGTCATCCCAGGTGAACAGTATCGACTGTGAAGGACTTAGCACCAAGTTCTGGTTTCCATCCACCTGATACAGCTTGAAATGCAGGTCTTCGCATAGGTTCATGAATTTGACAGGTGCATCGCCGACTTGGTAAGTTTTGAATGTGATTGTAAATGGTCTATCTGTACCCCCCGTGACATCTACTGTTATTGCTGACTGTAACAAAGAAAAAGAATGATTGATGTGAGGACTATGATACACAAAATTTTAGAATACTATAAGAAAGTATAAACGGTGGTAAAGTGTAAGCTCGGTTAAAATTTATGTAATTTTCATCCTGTGATTAGCTGCTACGAAATATGGTCGCGAAGCATTTGTATCTAACTTAAGTAATACGCTTTCTACTGTTTTTTTTTGTTTTTTTTTTTACTTTTACACGGTATATCTTAAATTATATACCATATTATGTAATAAAAAACATGGAAAATTTAAAAAGTAAACTTATTTTTTAATAATATAGAGATAACATTAGTTAACAACTAGAATATACTGACTTTCTTTTTTATGGTTAATGTTAATTTATGTGTTACTTCTACAATTGTCTATTGTAAATAATTCGCTATATTTAATGACACTAAATTTATAAATAAATTCCTAAATTATTTAGCGTAACTGTCTGAAATTCACCCATAATTGCTAGTAGAAACCAAATAGAAGACACGATAACGACCTACATTGATAAGGTTACATCACGTTACAGCTTCACGTAGAGCCTCTAACCAACGCAAATTGGCACTAACAACGACTTTCCCAGACTTTAAAAGATCGTTCTGGAAATTTCACTTTTCTGTTTGTCACTCACCTCACTCGAGACAACATATTGTTAGGTAAAATGTGTGCTAAAATATTTAGTTTACTTTTCCTGTGTGCTTTAGTGAACAGTGAAGTGTGGTCCCAAAACATACTAAGCAAGTATAATAGACCTCCGTATTACAGTCATCCACCCCCTGAATCCGTCGTTATACATAGGAAACCCCCATCAATTCCCCCTTTTCCTTACAGACCTGTCATCTCTTATACCCCTCCTCCAGGGTTTAAAGATGATTCTCCACCTAAACCCCATGTAGAACCAGGATTAGACGAACATCATTTGGACCATTTAGTCAAATTTCTAACCAAGAAAGATCTGGACCGAATTGTTCAGTTCGCCAGTGAACAAGAAAGGAAAAGACCTCAATATACTCAACCCCAATATAATTCGTACAAACCTAATGTAGATAATTCCTATAAAAGTCAACTCGATGCCTACAATACACAGATAAACAAACCTTTCAACTTCCAAGACATAAACAATCTTATAACGGACTCAATAAACCAAGAGACGAAACAAAACGAAGTACCTGGATATTCCGAAGAAGATTTACTGCCTCAGCCAGAAAACTTACGAGTGGAAACGAGTGACAATTATGGAGACTATAGCAAGAAGGTGCCGAAATATGCGCGTCCTGAACCAACCTATAAGGTGGAGAGCTTTGGGGAGCTGCCGCTTATGGATTACCATTCGAAGCAGTTTAGTGTGAGCTCTTACCACGTGCCTCATTATTATGTGAGTATAGATTTACGACAATTCATTTTTACTACTTAGGAAAAAAGACAATCTAAAGAGTATAAAATTATTGCACTAATTTAAATTAGAAATCCCAGTGCATGGCTTGTGGATTAAGAGTATTGTATTGTTTGAAAAAAACTGTTCACTAGAAAGTCGACAACCGTAGTGACGTGTCAAATTTTATGACTTTAATGGTCCGTTTAGCATGTTTTATAAATACGAATTATTTTTCACCACTTCTAAATCAACATCTTACTTTATTACTTTAAACAAAAATAAGATTTAAAAACGCCAACTACAAGTTCCTATAAAATTCATAAAATACATACAATACAGTGACCGTGGCTACTGCAACGTCGCCGTAACTTTATTATATAAAAACTTACGCAATAAGTCTCGTTAGTTATTAATCATTCATAAAATACCTAATCTTTTACCACTTTATAGCCATTTTTCTTTTTCCTCTATTTTATCTAGCCCCATGTTCCAGGTAACCCACAAAAGCAAAGGTCCAGTAAAAGTGCCACCAGTGGAACCAGCTCCCGACCCTAGTGCAGTGAGGTCTCAAAGTGACGCTCATGAAAAAGCAGTACAAATATGGACCCACCGATCTTCAGGCAAAGCTTATACGCTGCACTCGGATGGTAGTTTAAGCCCTGAATGGCCAGGGAGACCTAAATATGGTTATTAATATGTATAAGTAAAAGAGTCAGCCATGCTGAAACTATTTATTAAGTTTGTACACACTATTTTCGCATGCGACACAAATAAAGTATTTTTGTCTTTGTGTTTGATAATATAAGGATTTGATTGTGGTTTGGAATGAGTTTTAAAGATGTTTATTTATAATACAAGTAGTACAGGAAATAACTAACTAGTCTAATCGTTAAACTTAATAATATTTTGTACTTTTATAAATTTAATTGTTATCAAATAAATATTGTTTTATTTAACTTATTAAATATCAATGTTAATATAGTAAGTATGCTTTTATTCTCGTATATAAGATTGTGCCACAAATATTCGTATTTTATAGACTTTCACACTTCATTATGTGTTATGAAAAATATCACGAGAAAGCTCACTATTCCCTCCTCGGCACAAATGATAGTCAATGTTTGTGAATAGCGATACGGTTGCCCACATATCACATTATCTAACTATCTGGTTAACACGTGTGTTGGAGGTGGCAATAGACTGACCAACTCTTCAGAAACTCTGACTATCCGGTACCGGATAATGTTCGTGATATGTTATGTACGATAGGCGGTGTAGATCGATAGTATCCGCCTATCCCTGTTAGAGAAGTAGGGTAAAATAGATATGTATGTACCTACCTATTAATGACCAATGTATGTAATGTAAGTAAGTACAGCAATACGGTTCGCTACCAAACTGTTTAGTGAAACGCGGGCTTTGAGTGGCTGATACCTAACACGCCTTCGAAATTTCGGAGATGGCCACTCATGCAACTGACTATCCCGACACAGTAAAAAAGGGAGTGTATATATGCATAAGTCGTGAAGCGTGTGTTATGTACCAACGTATTATGAAATCTACTCACCCCCTTATCCATCTTGAGCACAGTCGTATGGTTGACAGTTATAGGGAAATGCTGCGATATCACATTCGAGTCCCTATACTTGCAATGCATAGCCATAGAGTTGGTCTGGGGCCAAAACGCGGAGCATTGCTGGGGAGCCAAATCGTTCCACAGGTCAGCCGCTTCGTTCTCCTCCATGAAACGCAGATGGCGCCGCGTGTCGTTGTAAACCAGGAAGTACGGGAGAAGGGTCACTATTTTAGTTAGTTGAGGACATAGCTCGGATAGAGTTACCTGTAGAAATAAGTTCAATTAATACTTCTGAAAAACATATATTATCGTATGCTTTCATTTCCCTAGCTTGTTTACCTGAGTCATTAATTGATCGCTGCGTTTATTTACAAGTCGTGAAAGGCAACTAACGGATATAAAACTAATTCACAAAAATTATTTTGCTGTTCTATGCCGGCTCATTTTCAATGGCTGTTTAACTTATAAATAAAAGTAAAACTGACTATATTATAACTATTTCACCATTTGATAGATATATGAAATTTTTCTGGTATCATTAACATTATACGTACTAACTTTAATAGTTATGTCCATGCAAATGCACTAAATATGTGAAAAAAGTTAGTGTGAACAACTACAGTTTTCTTTCGTTTCTAGTAACTTAAGACTTTGGCAATGTTTAACTAACCATTACCACATCAACGTGCAGTACTGTAGAGTATATAGGTACTTACACAAACCAGTATCCGATAGTTAACCTTCCTCTCCTTATGAGCGCATACGAGTAAGGCTGGAGGAGCAGCCACTATGGGGAACCCATGGGACCATTGAGAGTGATGGGCCCTGACCCTCAACCGATCTGTGGTACTATGGTAGAGTAAGGGCTCCTCTGTCACTTCGTATATCAGGTTGGAATGGCTGCCCTGTGTTGGAAATTATATAATTGATTTAATACGGATGTGTATAGGTGTGTAAAGGATTTGTTTTAGAAAGTTATTGCCATTGTTGCAAGGCAATAACTACATCCTCAACTGCGGATACGCATACCCGAATCTCTGTCTACCACGAAATGCCGTTAAAAACCCCGATAATGGCCTTGAAAGTGTATGCATGTATTACACAGGCATTAATATTATTATAACATTTGCATGCATACATAAAAACATTCGGCAAACATATTAGCCCATTCTTCTGGTCAATCTAATAGTCAGTTTCTCTACGTAAACTGCGACGTTAACCTGACACGTAAATTACTAACTATCGTTTAGAAACTTAAATTGAAACCAGAGGAAATTATTCTTCTCTAGCTCTTTAAGGATTTGAACAATAATAACTTGTAAGAGTCGGTTCACATGTAACAAAGGATCCGCCGCATATTACGTGTCGCGTTACATCATAACAGAAAAATGTATAGAAAAACACTGGACTTCACAACCAACCGTTGATATATCGAGCAAACATTACGACACATATTCCGTTAGACGTGAAGCGACCTTAAGTCAATAAATACTATTAAAAATCGAAATACCTTTATCTGTAAAGGAAGTCCAGTTTTGTTGACAATCCAATATGGCGCATGCAGTAGAATATCCCACGTACAAGTCCTGTCTATCTTCACGCACACGCATAGTCCGTTAGCAGAGACAGTGTTCTCATTTTCAGAGCACATGTTCAAACGCCTCTCTGTTATATCTAAAACAATAATAGCAGAATTAAAATCAAATACCCTGTGCTAGTCTGTATCCCATGCTAATCTGGGACGTAAAAATAATGCTAACTAGGTGCCATTCTTCCCGGCATGTCGTAGGAGGCGACGAAGGAACTAGGGCAAAATAGAATATGTTGGGCGATAGGCCATCAATAGTCACCAATGTTCCATCATGACATCGCAACCCCAATATTCATGGTAAAAATGACCTACGAAATATTATATCTCGAGGTTCTGTCCACTCCGAAAGGGATTAAAGGACGCGAATGTATATTGCTATTCTTCATAACTATGTCTTTCATACATATATTTCACGCCCTATTGTTCTTGGATTGAAAAGAACCGCGGAACTAGCCATTCTTACCAACATGTAGTAGAAGAATAAAAAGGGTAAACTATCTTTTGGCTAAAAATCTCACAATCTTATTAAAGCAAAAACTAATCAAGGATGTATGTCTGTAAAATTCTATCCCCACCTAAAACTATTTAAAGCCACGAATTCCATATTTAGAAATTTATGATGAAAATTTATGTTGAGCATGTTATGTGTATGTACTTACCAGGAGTCAAATGAAAGGAGCCCCGCCACGCGATCCCCATATACTGCACCTCGACACACACTTTGTGACTGTTCAACAGATCCACAATATAGGTATGCACCCGTTCCCCTGCTTCTAATCGCACGTTGAATTGTAAGTCAGGTATCGCAACTTGTACCGCGTAGGGCAATCTGTTGTACACTGCCAGAGGCGGCAGGATTTGGATCAGGTAGTTCGGGATGGAACGGGTTACGCGCTTCGTTTGTATGCCTGGAACAAAGTATACTATTATATTGGAGATGACGAGTTTTAATATAGTATTGCTTAAGTTGAGACGAAAATTGAGTGTAAATAATCCTGTGCTGTAAATATGTAGGTATATAAGGGACTTAAGTGGCTGCAGTTTTTTGTTTATTTGTTTCAACCACTTCAGGCCCATTTTAACCTGACAGTCGTTAGAAAATAAAGGAAGATAGTGAGTTCATTTGTTCAGAGAAAATCACTATTGATCACTGAAGAGAAAAAATATGTATGTTCTAGTTTGTTGCTTTATCAGCTATTATATCAATTGAAGAAGCATTGAACTCTGCCTAATAATACTAATAGTTCCTCAATATTTCTTGCTCTATTCACGACACAACGGTTAAAAAGACGACCAGTAATATATGTGTAAGTTTACCTTCATTGGTAACAATTCTCATGGCAAATATCTTCTTGTCATTATCGTCTCTTGCTTTGCAAATGACGTCACGCGGTGTCCCCAATTCTTTGGCAAGATCAACCCACCACAGCCCTTGGGACGTGGTTTGGTAAGTTCTGGAAATAAAACAACACAATCATCATCTATATTCACGAAGACTACTGCGCTGTCGTTATAACAGGGCTAACTTTATTATGAAGGTTTGTTGTTGTTAAAAATGAAGGCCAGACTGAACATTTAGTCTTTTTATAATTCTGAGATAATGCGTTTGTACAATAAACTAAAGTACTTGATTTTTTAACTATCAGTATATTGAAAATTTACACCGCCAAGTTGTTATCTACTATTAACTTGGTTTCATACATACACATCATACCCTATAGAGTGGTAAATTAAGATCGCAAATACCTATCTTTCCACACTCACACACCTCCTCATACACACTCATTGTATAGTATTTCATTAGTTACAAGTACTAAGAATAAAAACTCACTCATAATTCGAAGGCAGCAAGTACAGTCGGCAATGATAGGCTACATACAAGGGCACACTGTACGTGTCCCCTGGAGCGAGCACCGTCAATCGCATTTTGTCCTCAAAAGGGTTCCTGAACACACCAATGGGCTCGATCCCTAAGGTTTCGAGTTCACTCGCCTTGTAATAGATTTGTAGGGGATAGGACGTGTCATTACGAAGCTGGAATAGAAAAGTGGTGATTAGATAATGCATGTAGAATAAGTAGTAGTAATTCGCCGTAGCTCAGTTGTTTGGGGCTTGACTCTGTATCCAGGGTACAAGGTTCAAATCCCGCTTCAGCATGTGCCAATGGAAATTAAGTTTAATAAAATTCTATGTATATTTTCGTAATAAAAATACATTCACGAAATGCGAATTGTCCATACCATGTCCACCTGAAACTCTATCCCGCAAGGGTTAATAGTAAAGGTTAAAGCAGAATTGCATATTTAGTATCCTGTGGTAGTCTGGATCGTAAAAAGAATAACATTCTTCCTGGTATCTCGTAGAAAGTGACTAAATGACCGTAATTAACGATAAAAGAACATAACTGGTTTACGAAACAACAAAGGTTTTACGAAACAACAGTATTGGGTACTCATAACGACTCCCTTACTCTAAAGAATTAATTAAAGGATGTATCTATAATATTACCTGCAAAGGTGACCTTACAACGATCTTCTTATTATTGTAGGTTGACGTACGTTCAACTACGATGAAGTACCGAGTTAGATTCCTGCTCGGATGTAAAACGTGTAACTTTTCTGTTGTACGACGGGGACACAGCACCTAAAATAAATTTATTGTTTTTAATTATAGTTTTAGATACTAAAACTTATTCTTATATATAAATAAAAACCAAAAGAAAGAAGTTAGTCTTGCACTAGACTGAGATTTAAATAGAATATTTAAGAAATAACCTTAAAAAACATTTAATATTGCCTACTTACCACGTACTTATAAATAAATATAGCTCAATAAGAATATAATTATGGCTCAATTATAAAAAAAACAACAGTAAAAACCTTAATATAATGAAAAGAGCGCCCTAAAGCATACTCAGTACGCGATGTAACTAAGCTGGTCCTCCAAAAGTACCCAATCCCGATACTAGTAGCAACTAAAGGATCTATTTACATAGGGCAATGACCTGTGTATGTTTACATATCATACAACATACCGTGAGCTCATCAAAGTCATGTAGGCGCACCCTCAGCCGCTGGTCGGTCATTCTGGAGAAGAGCGCATGCGCGTCATGGCTGGGCGGAGTGATGGCTGGTGCGGCTTGAGGACTTGAAGGTTTCTGGTCGAAGCCACCCGTGAAACTGATGGATAGAAAAACACATTATAGGCTATTCGCGTTAAGTAAATAGTGACGTCATAATATTCAGACGTTAAACTGGCCAATGGGACGTGAGTGAATGAGAAAACAGCCACATTAACCAATCGCAGACAACCGTTGTCACGTCTCATTGGTCAAATCGTTTGGGTAATGATGACGTGACTATTTTCTTAATGCGAATACACTATAGATAGGTAGGCACTAAAACATTTTCGTTTGTACATAAAATAATACCTATCGATTAGTTGGTGAATACCATATTATAAATACACCAATATTTACTAAACAGAACAGACTAACAGAGACTCGTTTCTTATATCTTGACCTTACTATTACAAAAATTATCTTGGCTATGTGACTACCAATCATAGCAGTACTCACAAATCGTAACTAAATAATATGGTATATATATTCCAAACCATATAGTATAATTCCAGAAACAAAACACAAAAAAAAACAAAACAAAACAACAACAAAAAACAAACACATTGACGACCATTAACCCTTGCGGGGTTGTGAATGCGTTTATAAATCCGTTTTACCTAATATTAGACTGATATAATACTTACGCATCCCAGTCATCTTCGTTCTCAACGTCTTTGTCTTCGTCGTATTTGTCCAGCAACTCCACACTTGCCGTCTCACAATCTGGAAAACACATTGTCAATAAAATCTATGTATATATCTACTATCCAAACAAGGTAGAACGGGCTTGCATTCACAGTATAAAAAATATTATAAAGCCTATTTAGATGCACTTTGTTATTGGTATGTTATAAGAAACAACCAGGAATAAATTTAATGTTATCGAACAATAGACAACAATTTTATCAATTATGTGAGACCGGTATCTTTATAAATTAATCGTGATTTGACCCGGTCTCACATAATTAATAAAATGAGTATAAATCGCGAGTGTTTAAAAATAACTAATAGACAACAAGTAATCAATATTCCATATTAATGTCATCTAGACCCAAATATTTATGCTATAAGTGACCGGAGACATATTGTGACACCGAGAGACTATACACCTTACAAGAGATTGAAGTGAGTGGGAGTAAAAATTGTACCAGGCGATGCAGGTCGGCTGTTATCCACAGTATCGTAGTCTGCGACGGCCAGAATAACGTCATTGCCGGCGAGATCCACTGCGCTTTTCGTTACGAGGTGCACCGTCGACCCTGGACCTGAAACAAGCAGTGGATACATAGTTTGGGTATGTTTAATTAAAGTAAGTAATTAGTAAGTAGTATTGTAAATGGATGGATCAAATTGGAGACATTATACTCAAGGCGGGTGTACGAAGCATGAAGAACAGAAGACTATTTGTATGAGAAGGTTGATAGGTGTGAGTGAAGCAAGAGAAATTTGTCAGTATCGTTCCAGGTGGCGTTCGATAGTCTCTGTCTATCTCGTTGGAGACACAGATGTGAAAGGCAATAAATACTCGTCACTTGTTACGGTAGGCAACGATTATTAAGTAAGACGTTTGTCTAAGAAAAGACCTTGGTAATTACGATGTGAACAGATTAATCTATAAAGGCATACATATACTACATAGTTTTGTGAAATATTTACCTATTTCATTACACAGAGTAAACTCATCAGCACTAGACGAAATAATGGCGGCAGTGACAGCATGGGACCTGTCAGTGAATGCTAAGATAAGTTGATTCACAACTTCAAGGCTAGATGGCGTTATAGTGAATTTGATCTGATCCTTTGATTCCACGATCAAGTAGACGCAATTTTGATCAACTGATGCTACGGAATCGGCGCTGCTTTTTCTTGAAAGCTGAAAGAAAATAATATATAAGAATTTATATTGTTACGAAAGGTTATAGCTATCATATAGCCCGATTTGTGATAGTGTATTTAATATTAGAGTTTACCTAAATCACGGACTAAATGAGAAGATCGATTGAGTATTTCGGACTAAATGAGAAGATCGGTTTTTGCGATTTAAAATATCTTATGACTTTAAAGGATACTGTACAATGTTTTGCATGTAGTAACACTACTTTTTACTACCCTCACTTTATATTTTTGATGAAATCATACAACACTTACATGTGTCACTTCTTTATCAGATTCATTCAGATTATCATCAGATTGATGTTTCATACTTTGCTTAGCGCCATCTATGATCTCGAAGTCACTTTGTTCCTCTTCTGAAGAATTATCGTTTGTGTCTTCAGCGCTCGAATCCCTGAAATGTGTTAAAAATGGATAGCAATAAAACGAGTGACTGTAAATTACAGTTCTAAGTGTCAAAATTAATTAATTTGAGTTATAGAAAGTGAGCGACTGACTGCGAGTGACGAGAAATCAACAGAACAGCAACTTACAAACATTAATTTGAGTTACTTAAAATACATAATGAGCAGCTTCATAATATTTGAGCGACCTAATATTTGTTTGCGGGTCAACGTTACGTCCTGCATTTTTTTAAATATTTGGCAAATGTATTTTTTATACTGAGCGGCATTTTATCTTAAATGAAGTGTTTCGAATACAAAAACTACTTTGAAAAATACACTGATGAGCAGAGTATAATGAGCTCACATTTAAAAAACAAAAATAATATGAAATAACTATTTGAAGAAACACTATTCTATTAGTTGAGAAATTTTATTATCGAAATATAAGGGTAATTAAATAAAACAATGTACTCCGTAAAAATAAAGTAATATGCATGCATTTATTTCTAAACTAACCTAACCTAACCTAAACTTTGCTCAAAGTGAACTTTTTAGTAGTTCGCTAGAGATCCCGCCACATAAGGTGGCAGTTGGAGGCGTCGCCACAGTCGCGTAATTCAGTGTTACCAGTAAACACGCCAAAACTAGCACTCACTGTGCCATACGGCTCGATACATTATAGGTTTCATTTGTAACGGTCTTTGGTTGCAGAGCTATAAACTCAAATAAAACAAATTAATATATCAAAGTCAAAATATGTTTATTTAAAATAGGCCCTATCACAAGCTCTCACACAAACATGATTAATAATTAACGGGACTTATCCTTCTTATTATATATTACATATATTATGTGTTCCTTCACTCTGTCCGCAATAGACCGTTTAGTGTGTTCGACGTAGGATTTCCCACAGCTGCAATCAATCTTATACACACCCTTATATCTTATATCATGAGTATAAATCGCGAATCTCTTAAAACTATTATTTCAAACATGGCACTGAGCATTGTCTTTACATATTTTTTACCGAGGTTAGATCAGCGGAGACCCTAGCTTGGAGAAGAACTAACAAGAAACTTCCAAGTTTGGCTACTGCCACCTTATGTGGCGGGATCTCTAAGTATAGCCTCACTTAGAAAAATCGAATCTATCTTAATATTGAAGTTGCCCTCTCTGTATTTCCAGTCGCTCACTTAGTAATGAAGTCGCTCGGATAAAATTTTAATATCTGAAATTGATTTATCACTATCTACTTTTTGTAAGCTCGTTCTGGATTTTATTATAAATCAATATTCGTCGTCAGTTTAGTTAATTTTTCGCTTACTCAAATTCATACCGCTCAAGTTATTAAAACAGTATGTCATCATCAGTCGCAAAGTTTTTTTTGTTTGCTCGTTTTATAATTCCCCGTTAAAAAATAATAAAAAAAACCTTTTTTTTACTATTACAAAGGGGCTTGAATGCTTCTTGATTGGATCTTCCGAATGTTATATCAGAAGTAACGTACTTTGTTTTTGGTTCGTACGCTATCATAAATTCTAAAAGTTGTCTCCAGGTGACTATTATAAAATGCTATTAGTTTGCCAATATCAGAAGAGCAAAATGTTAAAATATAAATTTACGACGCTTTTTAAATTATATTCTTTTTTCACATTAAGGGTATTGTATTCCAAAAATAAATTCACGAACTGTCAAAAATCCGACATTTCTAGCGCAGCGGCGCTGAGTACCGCGTGGGTCAGGGCTGTTTTTAGCGGCTGGACAGAATATGAAATATAAAAAGGCGCGAATTTCAAAACATCGCGACACATTTACGGGGGTTTTATATTAATAATAGATGATTTTTAAACTAAATAGTGTGCCGATTGCAAGTAATTTTTTTAATAGCTAATTAAAACGTACATTATCTATCTAGCATAAAATAAACATTGTGATGATTTTTCGACACTCCAGACCGACTTCTTAGCAGATATTCTCTGTCGAATGTAACAGATAGTTTTGATCATGACGACGCGCTGCCGCGGCGTGTAAATTGCAGACAGTTATATCAAGAAATACATACCGTTTCCATATGATGCAACGTATAAACTGATATTCTAAACCAAATCCAGATTGTAAACAATCCAAAACGAAATAAATTCAAGCTTTCCAGTGTTTGTAATGATGCTAGTACAGATTACATTATGTATCTATGTAGGTATGCAACTACCTAACCAATTATTTACTGACTCCGAAAGGTTAACGAATTTGTAAAACGATGTATTTAGATTATAATGCTTTTGAAATAAAATATGTTCTTCACCGAAAGATCGGCTGTAGTATTTTTTTAAATGCGTATTATTCATTCATGATAAAATTATATATTCTACAATACTTTTTACCAAATTGTAGATATAGTAGGTAGTCATACAGTTAATTAGTTACATTTATCTACACTTTTATAGGTAAGCAGTCGTACGAAAAATGTAAATGTCTCGATTCCACTACAGATTTATTTTGTTCCTGATAAACTACCATTATACGGCCAAATATTAGTTTATGTGTTATGTAATGTCAATAATGTTTTTGCTAAAATATTGGGTAGGTATTTGAATCGCGCTTATGAGAAATTATGTTGTGTAGTTGTGATCGTGAATAATAGGATTTTACGGTTGTGATTTATATATACACCGGTTCTCGTTCTATCACCGAAGTTAAGCAACGCGGGCGTGGGAAGTAATTGGATGGGTGACCATTTAAATTATTCACGAGCTGTTGTTTTGGTGAGGGAACCTGGTTTGGTTATGTAAGGACTTAGTTATTCACCTATTACATTGGCTATTGATAATCAGGTAACGATGGGGTTTCGATTGACGAAAGATTGCAAAAAAACTTAGTTGCCACTCAACGTCTGACTACCCCAAAAGGGATGTGAATGCATATTTTGTATATAAGTTTTTTGTCTTCGTCTGTCGGGCAACGACACGACGCGACTTAGCCAACAGACAATCGGGGTCGGCGGCAGCGACGTAATGTGAGCACAGTATTTTGTACCTATTCAGGATTATAAAACTATAAACAGAGATCCCGTGCACTCGCAGATAGTTTTCAGTTAGTTTAGTAACTACGATTTAATTATATGCATTGATTTATTGATTGTCTTGTTGCTTGTTGTTTTGTCACGATGATGTATCTTCTCGGCATACTCAAAACACATACACCCGACCTTACAAAGCGTACCTACCTATTTTATTAGTATAAGTATAGTATAACCTTTGTCTACTAATACGGATACCTCTAGTTGCCCAATCACAGAATGCTCCTTTGCCTGCTATTTTAAAAGTCTTTGGTTTAAAATTTTTCTGATAATCAGAATCAACAAGGTCGAAAAATGATGCATACATGTTATTTGGTGTATCTCCTCTTAACTCATTCGACACCGCGCCATTTTTCAGCGTCTTACTAGCGGAGCCGCCATACAAACGGTAATGAACACGCGAGGCGTGTCCGCGGCTCCGCGACTAAGAAAAAATGGACACGCCACGCGTGTCCACTGGCTCCGCGGCAAGTTTAATGTTTCTAAATACGTTAATAATACATTGTGGCAGTTTATTTCCTTAGTTCTGTTTGTGCAACAAAAGAGATAAGGTTGTGGCAACGGTATAGTGATTTTAAACCTGCCCGGCTAGCATGAATTGCTCTATCACCGCGATAGAGACTCTATCACCGGGTTTATATCATTTTAACACTCGCTTCAGCATGAACTTTATCACTTGTGATAGTAAGGCGATAGCAGTGAGAGGAACCCGTAGCCGAGTGATATAACAATGTAATTGTATGGAAGGGTGAGCATGAACATTCTATATCACTGTTTTATTTGTCACCTAGCAAAAGCTAGGCGATAGCTGGCGATACCCGTGATATGAGCCAAAGATGGCCGCCTTTCTTTGGATCAGCTTATTTTAAAACGACAGACTCAGTAAAAAATGACAGACGTTTGACATTAGTTGACATGGATACTTTGTTATTCTGTTTTGTCTTTTAGAAAATCTATCACTGCTACGGGTTTCATCACACTGCTACGTCTTTTATCGCGCGATAAGTTCGTGCTCGCTGGGGTGATATAAACGCTAAAGCGATAGCGACAGCGGCGATACAGGTGATAAATTCATGCTAGCTAGGCAGGAATTATGGCAGAATATGGATATTCTGGTAAGTAGGTAAATTAAATATGATGTGGTTCTCAAACTTACTTATATATTATTAAATTTATAATATTTTTTTTGTTTGTATAGTTTATAAATTATTGACTCATCCATCGACTAAAATCACTCAGAAACATATTATTGTGTAAGTACTAATATTATAATAAACTAGCTAACGTAGTGAGTTTGATGGAAAGTTAAACAAACTTTTAGAACCTCTGGTCGCATACTCAAAGTGGACACGCGTCGCGTGTTCTTGGCATCCCACAAGGGGTTCGTTTTTAGTATAAACATAACTTCTTTCAAAGTAGAAACCACGTGAATATATGGTTATTCGTGTGGTAAATACCATGTACACAAATTCTTATTAAATTTTTTAATGTACTTTTCGAGATATAATCGAAAACTTATGGACACGCGAGGCGTGTCCGCGGCGTGGCGAGTAGAATTTCAATGGACACGCGAGGCGTATCGTTGGCTCCGAATGTGTAGGGAAACGCCCCAAAATAGTTTGTCTGAACTTATTTAAGCGAGCCTCTGTCACAGGAACACAAGTAACATTCCTTGGTTGGACCCCCAGGCAACAACTAAACCTGATCAACTGACCCTGGTGGTCAGAATTAATATTAGAAATTAGTTCTGTATGTGATACACTAAAATCAGTAAAAATGTTGTCAATACAAGTAGAGGATGTGCTTGTAACTCTAGTTGGTTGATTAAAATTGTGCCTCAGATTATAACTTAAAAGTAATGTTAAAAAGTGCACACAAATTGTAGTGTCCTCAAGTATATTAACATTGAAGTCACCACACACTACTAGACGTTTAGATTTCTGAACAAGTTTAATAAGCACCTCCTCCATACATTTTGCAAACTTTATAAAGTCAGAATTGGGCGGCCTGTAAACACACAAAATGATTACATTTTCCATCTCAATACAAGACATTTCAATTACTCGCTCAACTGAAAGGCTAACTACATCTCTGCGTTCTTTAAATTTAATATTATTATGAACTAGTATTAAGGAGCCCCCACGAAGGGCACTGTTCCTGCAAAATGAACTTCCCACCTTGTTGGCTCCAAAGCCGAATATTAATTGAAATGACCTCGCCCAATGTTCAGTCACACAAAGAATCCCTACTCTGAAGGAGGCCAAAAAAAGTTCAACCTCCAACTCTTTACCTAACAAACCTTGCATGTTCTGATGCACCAAAGCGATGTCAGGTGCTACTACCACTTTGTTTAAAATGCCAGAGTCTAACTCTTTTGTCTGTCTTAATAATTTAAATTATTTCCTAGAACATTCACCAGGGAAAAGTCACAATTACCCAATTGGGTATTCTGGCCAATAGGGGCCTGGTCAGAAACCAAAATTTTGGTTTGTCTATGTAAACAATAATGTAGCGATACTGCTACCTGTCTCTTACAGCTACTAGATAAAAAAATATTATCATTTTTAAACTTAATTTGTTTACTAATTAAACAATTCAAGTCAATGAAGTCTAAATTACTACTATGCATACACATAGTATGCAAGCAGCAATTTAGCTTATATCTAATGCTATTATTCTTCGGTTGGCAACCATGTCGAATACGGTAAAGTACACAAAATTAATCTGTATTTTATGTTTGTCAATAAGTTATGAATTGATTTAATAAGTTTAAATTTATTCATATTACCGCGCCTACCACATAAAATGATTATTGTTTTGTGCCAATCACTTTTGTTTTTATTGATATTGGCAATAAGTTGAGGCAAAGATGCCCCTGGGTAACAACAATTCACTATTTGCTCATCCATAATGCCCCTCAAGTACCTTCCTACGCCTCTACCTATTTCGTCACTATAGATTACTATACCTCCCTGTCCACTAAGGCTGACCTCCTCACACCCTTTAACCTCTGTGACTGAGCAGTCCACAAGTGTCTCAGTCACAGGCTGTGTACAAACATCTCCTTTCGCATCATTCAAGTGGCTACCACACATACATCCATCTTGGACCACCTCATTAAAGGCAATGGCATTTGATGCACTCAGTGAAAGTAATTTGTCCATTGCCTGAATGTGTTCTCCTATTTCTGTCTGTGCAATCTCATATTTATAATTTATTGTGACAAGAGAATTTTGCAGGTCATCTATTTTATCATTCAAGAGTTGACACTGGACCCTATAATCTTGAATTGATGATTGACATTTGTTCTTATATTCAATCATGTTACTAACATAGTTTATTACTTTATTGTGATTCTTAATTACAACCCTATTTTTTAATTTAGTTGATGTCTTTTTAATCAGCTTACTTAGTTTCCTATGTTTTTTAATATATTTTTAGATACATGAGTAGGTTTATTACTATTTTTCCCTAATACTAGATGTTGGTACTGAACATCACTACATATCTTTAGGTGATCTTCCCTATCTGCCTCAAGGCACACTATGTGCTTGTGTGCATTCCTTAAGTCAATTTCAAGTTGGCCGATATGACGCAGAGCGCACTCATACTCGTCTTCAAAATATGAAGTCGAATCCTGTATTCTCTGCAATCTATCCCTCTCATTCATAACACTTTCCAAATCTTGATGGATGCCAGCCATCTCAGTCTTTAATTTACCATGGCCACTAACCAATTCTATGATTTCTTTCTCACTATCTTCTCTTTCGATTAAAAGCTGCTCATTCAGGTCCTTACTAGCCTTCAACTCGCTCAAAGTCAGCCTTAGCCTTGTCTCCAAATCACGAATTATAATATTTAAATAATATTTGTTATCGAACTTAGTGGATTTATATAATATTTAGTATTTAATATTATAAAATATGAAATCATTGTTTATATCGGTTTGTTGTAAATAGGAATACATTTGATATCATTTCTAAACAGTATGCGTCAAGTTAGTTTACTATGTTCTCACAGATACCTACCAACCTTATTCCAAAACAAAGTCGATGTTTTTTGTTATAGAAACAAGTCCCGTGTAAAACAATTGCAGCCCCTTGTTTATCTCTGGGATAAATACTTTTGAGGTTACCTTTCTGTTTTAGTAGTGGCCAAGTATGTTTTTATATCTAAAATAAGTTAAAATCAAAGCTAATATAAGTCAATATCAAATCAGTATGATGAATTAGATTTCTTGCAGATAAATTGTTGTTATTTCATTTGTAAATTCTTATGCATGAAGCATTTTTCTATAAATATCGATTCACAAAGCAATGCGGCGGGATAATAGGGGATATTTTGTGTAATGTTATTTATGTTTGCGATATAAACAGGTTCCACACTACGATAGTTTCAAAAACACTGAAATAAATCACATCAAACTTGATATAACAAAATCATAACAAACTTTATTGTCATGGCGGATGCACGTTCCATGTATCAATTGAGTTGTAAACGAAACAAACACTAATAAATTATAATCAGATTATTCAACAACTTATTATTTATTAATATATATTAAAAACATTGTAGTCATAAATATATATAAGTAATCAATATTTAAATAATTAATCACTTGTGGTAAATAATTGTAATTTTATAGAAACAATAAGAAATAGTGTTTTGGAACGTACTTGAGTGAGTACCCTAACCCGACCTCCTGTAGAAGTCTGTGATCCTAGTACTGCGCTTGTAATTTCGTATGGTTTTGAGCTGAAAAAGAACTTCAAATATAAAATTCTTCGATTTATGCGTATTTGACGAGGCAAACAAATACCTACAGACTACTGAGCAAAATTTTGGGCAGCAGGATATATATGTATAATAAATATGTTTTTTTTTTGGTGCCACCTCCAACTCCGTTATGAGAGCCTAGTGACCGAATTCGGAATTTCGATAGCAATTTGTCTCTAAAAAATTGCTCCGCGGTCTACCCTTTTTGAGAGAGATGAGTCTGAGTCGTAAAAAAATCGAAATCTAACCAACTGCCGTTCTTTCCGTACATCTGTCCGGTACCGGTATAACCTATTCTGCAGTTCGCAAAAAACTCAAATTCAAGTTGCCAAAGAGCATCCCAAATGTATGTATATTTATGATTTCGACCATCACAAATGCATACTTAACCCCTGCCTACCCTGAATTTGGCCACGGTCGTTATGCATAATATATAGTTATGTATATGTGCGTGTCTGTGTGTGTATATATATATATATATATATATATATATATATATACTAATTGTTCACTTTTGGTTCACTAATTGTTGCCTACCTACTGGGAAGAAAGCTGAAGTGATGTCAGTAGGTATCATGTATGTATATTCTGAACTTCTTGTCATTATATCCGAAACATCAAGCGGTAAATCAAAATTATTTTCATTCATTATCATGATTTTTTCACTCAAATTCAGTTGCCAAAGAGCATCAAATGTATGTATATTTATGATTTGATATGTACCCCTGTCTGAATACGGTCGGCATATAGTTATGTATATGTGCGTGTCTGTGTGTGTATATATATATATATATATATATATATATTAAAATATATATATATATATACTAATTGTTCAATAAACCTTTGAAGTGATCAGTAAATATGTATATTCTGCTTGTCATTATATCCGCATCAAGTAAATCAAAATTATTTTCATTCATTATCATGATTTTTTCATATCATGTCTGATATGTACCTGTCATACATAAATGACGCAAGAATAAATTTATATCAAATATGGCGTCGCATCAAGTAAAATACTTCTTAAAATATACATGTAGAATTCAACTTTAGCAGTTCACTTCGAAAGAAAAAAATCGCTTGTAATATAATAAGCAATAACCTCAAACACCAAAGTGATTACACATTGTTTTCCAAATTTCACTTATTGAACTAAGAAATAACTGATCTCGTGTGATTATCTAGCGGTTTAGCTGTCATCGCCAACAAAATGGACGTGCTCCCCACGCTGGCATTCGCCAAATTCTGTTCGCGATCTATTGAAACTAGCGACTCGCGGCGGACGCGTAAGCTGTCCATATAAAAATGTATGAAACAGATGGCGGCCCAAAATTGGGCGTTTTATACTTACGAAAACTGCAGTATTATGAATAAAACAGGACCTAATATGTTTTTAGTCAAATTATTTAGTATTTAGAGAACCCATTATTGTATATTTTGATTTCAGATCTTACTCCGTGACGAAATAAACAAAAAAATACAAAACCCTGTTTGCGCCATTTTTCTGATTTTTTATCAACTTTATGCGTTTATATTTACGTAATTATTGATATTTAACTCTTGAAACTACTTCAGTCATCAATTTCAGTCTTTCATTATGCTACCTTGAAAGTATGATAGGTGTCGATAAGTTCTAAATAGGTTTAAACTGAAAAATGAAAACACTCGTTTCGCTCATTTCCGCGAACAATACCCTTAATAGACCAATATTTAACCCTCAAGATAATTACTTTTTACGATATTCGAATTCAGTCCAACATAACCAAAGATTTCCAAATATTTTATATATCATATAAAAACTACTCACAAAGCAAAGAAATGCGCCATAGTACTCGTGAGTCTCGTCATCATTTCACCCTCATTATCTGAATCCGAGAATTCTGCGTCAGATATATTGCTAAAGGCATTTAGCTCAAACCCTTTACTAGCCTTATCACTAGCCATTGGACTCTTGATATAAATCATCTCGTTATCCGAAGTTTCGTTGCCAGATGTTTCTGATTCGACCTGCGTCCCTTTAACCTTCTTACATTTTGGTTTGATTTCCTCGTGGTCCATGTCTATTGACATTGGGACGTGTTTGGTTGATAGGAGATATGCGCTGGCCTGTACAAAATAAGTAACTTATAGGCATACTGTATGAATTTTGTTAATGTAGCAAAAATGCTTAAAATTCTGAAAAGGGTTATAATCAGTTCCATAAGTACATAGCTGATGGTGAGACCTAACGTGTCATCGCTGTTAATGGGTTACTTGAGACATATGATCAAACTTCCATTGAGTTTGTTATGAAAGGCGTAAGGAGTAGTATTGGTTTCATCATATCAAGGGTTCCAAAGCTGGCATGAGACGTAAATAATAAGTAAATCATTGCTCTTATGACAAAATCCTGTGAGATAATTAAGAACAAAGGTTAATTATCTTATTTTTCTGTTCCAAGTTTGTCTTTAGCACTTTTTTTGAAATGTAGGCCCAAACGAGGTATTTCAATAACCAACTACAGACTTATTTAAAGTTGTTGGAACCCTAAAGGGTTAAAGGGTCAAATATTATCAATCTTCAATTACACTTACATGGTTCACAGAAAAGAGTATCTGAATAGACCTGACAAGCTGATCATCAGACACAGGCTCTAAGATCGGTTCCCATACATCTAGGCGTCTGTTGTATGCACTAGCCATTATTTCGAAGGTTCCTGTCCCTTGTGGCTTGACGGACCAGTTTTCCATGTGAAGGGACGTTGCTGACTGCAAATGGAAAACTTATATTAATATACAACACATTCATCGACGATAAATATATAAGGTGCTGTAGATTATCATCAGCAACATGAAGAGTCGATTTGTTTTTGGTACCATGGAGATGGCGTCTTTTTGACTTAAAATAAACACTTGTTATTTTTTTGTCTTTGTTGTGAGTTATATCTGTGTCCACATAAATATTTTCTTCCTTTCTGTTATAAATAAATATATTTGGGCAATAGGTTATCAACCCTGCGCCAAATTTCTATATACTAGCCATTATTCAACGTCAAAGTCTAATGTTTTTATTCAACATAAGCACAGGTACAGTACATTCATTGAAAGTCAAAATATTTGCCTGACACTGGTTGTCTCTTAGCATTGAAATTCTACCGTTATTACCTAGATATTACCCAGATAACTGATAAAAGTTATCTCTATGACGTTTTACGCACGTTACGGGTGTTTGTATGTACAAATTATAATGTTCTAATATCCTATATAAATGTTTGTATATAAATAATTTTAATCTACGACTAAGCTACGATTAGAAAAAATATCCCTTACCTTAACCATCAAAACGGGTATAGGATTTTGGTACAACAACTCAAATATAACATTGACTGATTTGGCGTTGAAATCAAACAATTCTGGTACCACTGTCATGCAGCCATAAGGATCATAATTGGCTGGTTCAATCATGGCTGCCATTTTCTTCGGAGACCAGATATCCTCGTCTTTGTTATCGAAGGAACTGTGCAGGTTTTGTTCCCGATCTTCAGTGTACAACATTTCTGATTTTATCTCTTGGATTATATCTATAAGACAAGAAAAACGTTTATAATTTCTGTTCTTACAGTATTACTTTCAACTATAGAAGTAGCATAATAATTTATTAATTAACTCACAAAAAAAACAATTCTGTTAGTAAAATATGATCAGTGTTGAGTAGGTAAACTTGAAGGGTATATTACTAGCTACTTTCTTCTCTTCACAAGGGACTATTAAAGGTAAAAAACATAGCTCACCTGATATTGTATGTACAACCGGAGGCGACAATCTGAACTCTACATCAGACACGGTAAGGTTCAATTTCACTCCATCCTTTAAGCCTTTATTAGCGATGGTGAATTCAACATCACACGGCTTCAAAACTACTTGTGGTGCCATCTTTTTTAATTTTGACTTCAACTTGGATACTATCTCGAGGTTTGAGAGGAAGAAGGTCAAATTCTCAGCTTTTGTATGGTAGGAATAGTCGAATAGTATCTCCGTACGTAATAGTAGAGTGTGACCCTCAGTTTTGGTAATGTCCGTAAAGAACATAATTTCTGGTCTTCGGAATCTAATCGAAATAGCCAGGCCAGCTTTGCTCGGATTTTCGTTTGTTAGTTTACCTGAAAAATGTGAATTTACTATTAAAATAACACTTATTTAATTTTTGCACTTTTGATACTCTTCTCAATCACAAATAATTACAGATACACGCGAGGGAATCGAAGTTAACGATAAAATAAAAAAACCTGATTAATTCGCTTATAACTAAATGTCTTAAATGTCATTGCAATACGTTTTAAACCTCTACAAAAGTATGAATGTAATATAAATAGTCTATAATGTAATGTGTAGTATTAGTTTACATAATCCTAGAGCATATAATGTACAATTACTAACCATTGGTGTACTGATGGGTAAAGAATCCCATAGTCTCCTCACAGAAAGAGCGTTTCCGGAAGGCATTGTTGTTTTCCATTCTGTCCAAATGCGTATCCCCAACATAACCATGGTTTACGACGCCACCTGCCGCATTATCAGCTGAAACATGAATATGTATATAGATAAATGTCTATCTATGGTACACATCAAATAGATAAATAATCAGAATCCAGTCGTCTATGGTTCGTCAACAAAGTCAGCAGCTCAGTGAAAGTTGAAAATACAATTAATTATTTTCGGCTGATTGTTTAGTCAATTGTGATGTCAAACTGGCTAAATATGTTTGCTTTGGAATTATATTTGGTTCCTCAACTGGAACGAACCGAAGAACAATCAAGAGAAGAATTGCAGCTTCGACTTCGTTTTTCTACGGTTGTAGCGGCTGGCGGCGTTGGTGTAACCATGACGACTGAATAACAAGAAGTGCAAACGCCATGGCATCAGTGTTTGTACTTCAGCCGACTTAACCTTAGTGGTGAATGGCTTAATAAAGAATTAAAAATAAAAAAAAATAATCAGAATCCAGTTTGTCAGTCAGCTCAGTAATTTTGCAAAATAGTCAAATCACGATAAGGTTACAAGTATGGTTATGCGATTAAGTCATATAGCGAGTAACTTCATTCATAAGAGTAACATCAGAGTGATTTTGCGCTAACAAAAATTTCATTACGCGTCGCGTATAACTATGGAAATACTCACCAGGTAAAGCGTCCAAAAACGTTCTCAATAAATGTACCATGAAGGTTGGAGCCAAATTGATCCTGCATCTATCCACCATCAAGTTGAACTCTGATCCGGCTTTGGTTCCTTTGTAGGTGAGGTCAGCTAACGCTGGTCTTTCCACTTTTATTACACAGTCAGAATCGACATTGCCAGAGGAACATTCCACTATTCTGAAAATAAATAATAAATAAATTTAACCAATTATCTTAAAATAACTATTGATTAATAACAACTATAATTTTCACGATAGTAAATTTACATACATACATATATTTCGGGGTGGACAGAACGTCGAAGATATATCTCCTAAGTCAGTAAGTCCTAAGTCCTAAGTTGCGATGACATAATACAATATTAGTGAGAGGTTGCTAGTCCATGGCCCAGTGATTTTATTTACCCCCTCTTTTAGTGGCCTCATACGACAGGACCCAGAGAACAGCAAATAGCATTCTTTTTACGGTCAAGACTACCGGACCCTTGATATAGTTTTCAAGACAAACCCACTTTACCACAAGACTTCAACCTTACTAAATTGAAATGAAATGCTTTTTATTCAATATAACGATCGTAAAATCACTTATTGAAAGTGGAAAAAGAACATTTTCAGATGAAAAATTGTCCTTACAATAAGATAATTTAATTAAACTATTGGCATTTCGTAAAGGAAAACCTGCAGAGAAATAATGCCAAGAAACTGTAGACATTATTCAACACTAATTCAATAATAATCCATCAGAATGTGACTACAGCTTAACCAGTAATCAAACGATATATTCTTAGCTCACCTCCTCACAGCCACTTCAAGCCCAGGTCTTATGTCCTCAAGTTGCAAGCTCTGCAGGCTAGCAGAACTTTCCACGCCATCCGACTTCCATTTTGTCGTCACCGTGACTTCACCTGCTTCTAATTTAGCTAAGCCCCGCCCTAAGTCCCTTACTGGCGAACTTAGAGGCTCATCTGGATCAGTGTATAGTGTAAGGGATATACCTTCGAGCGTGAACCTGCAAATAACAGTATTAAAAAAGATCAGAAAAAAAAAGGTTTTTTTTTTTCAAAATTAGAATGAGTTTCCCATATTTTTTATATTCCTGAAAATAAATTTATTAACTAAATAAATGTAAAAGAAGAAAGAAAGACAAAAATAAGAAAAATAACGTTCGTATGCCCTAAGGATTTATATTGCTAGTGAAATATGGCCATGCATATGGGTGTATGTTAGCAGGTAAACGAAAATATTCATAAAATGAAAGATTCACCTCATTTGTGCGATTTCTCTAACGGGTTCTCCTTGGTTGAAGAAGTCTTCAAGCTTCTGCACTGCCTCATCAGCATGGACTAGGTCTAGGAACAACTCTTCTGAATCACCTGTAAAATTACATTTGCATTTAGACTACATTCACGTCCTTCAATTCCTTTCGGCATGGACAGAATCTCGGCGATTTAGTATCTTTTAGGTCACTTTTTAGCATACATGTTGAGGTTGTGATGTCACATTGGTGACACGTTGCTAGCCCATCACACAATTGATCCTTTTTACACCTAGTCTCTTTTTCGCCTCCTACAACGTGCTGGGAAGAACAGCAGCTACTAGTAGTAAGCATTCTTTTCACGTCTCAGCTAGCAAGGGATATATTTAATTGACCAATGACTTCACAAAATCTGCATTTTTCAATAGATGACACTTAATACCTAGTGACGTGTCTATAGTTACTCGAAGGCTCGAATTCATACATATATCAAAAAAGATAGTAACTACAAAATAAACTACAGTTAACATCATCAAAATCTTTACCATATTTCATAGCTTCAGCAAAATTATCGTTCCAAACAGCAAAAATGGCTGCCAGGTCTTGCTGTCCCAAATTGATATTGATACTATCCGCCAGAACGTCAGCTTCTACCGCGAGCAAATCTCTGTTGCCCGCATTCATTTGTGCATAACTGACTAGTCTTTGGACATCACAGCGGATTTTGATCGAGTCTAATATGGGTTCCTGTAAACACAATGTGTCATATACAGAAATTATCGTTTAAGATTATAAAAAAGTATCGAGAAAGTTTCATTTCATTTCTTATATCAAAACTTACTAAGTAATACTTTTATTAATTATAACTATTTGGTAGTTTGTTTGAATTTAGGTAGTAAAACAGTCGTCAAAGTGGTCATGACTTGTTACTTGAAGAAAGGTTAATCTTATTGGCAGATATTAGAAGGTAACTGAAAAATCTAGACTTAAACCAAAACTTATACGAGAAAAGTATGTTTTTACATTAATTAATACTATATACATACATACATAACAAACCCGTTTTCCTACAAAGGGGTAAGCTTTGCACGGCAGACGCAGGTCCCCATAATCTCGATCATGACAAACCATATTCACTTCAGTAACATTAATACGCTTCCGTATATGTTGGTATATGTACTCTACTCTTTTGTGTAGAAGTACTCTGCCGTTATATTTACTTACAACGTTATAATAAGTTTATAACGTTATAATATTTATACTACGGTGAGGGAAAACATTGTAAGGAAACCTACCTGTTCCCCGAACAGGTAATAGTCAGTGCTTGTAAATGGCGACATGGCTTACCACCTATTACATTGAGTACTCACTATCTGGTCAACACGTGGGTGCGAAGTGGCCATATAATTACTACCTTCGCAATTGCGGACACCTGAACCTCTGACTACCCACCAAGTCTTAATGCTCGTGAACGCGTTTGTCTTTTTTTGAATATTTATGAATTAACGTAAACTATGTCTCACCTGTACTTCTAAGGTACCAGCCAAGGTCATGATAGCCCTGCTCAAGGTAACGTGTTCCCACTTCATTAAAATGTTGTCCTTGATAGGGGTTTGGTTTAAACTGCTACTGTCCGACTGCCGCGACATTTTGAAAAAGTTTTCTATGTGTAACTTACCTAGAGAGAAAAAAAATATAAATTTTCTATATGATTCATAAAAATATAAGAATTGATTGAGGGCGAAATCTCTGTTACAAGTAAATAATTTCCTTACAACTGTATGTAATATTAACTGCTAAATTCTATTGAAATCTATCAAAACTGTTGATTTCCGAGCCAAGTATTTGGTAAAAAGAAAGTCTCATTCAAACGTACTCCGGTAAAAATAGTCTAACTTTGATTAATTACTAACGGGACTTATCGCGTAGTAACGGGTAGTCTGCCCGTGACCATGGCTGCTGCAACGTAGCCGAAACTTCGGGTTAATAAAGGTAACTTTATTATACAGGGTGGCGCATTCAAAACGGTCAGTATGGGGAAGTCTGAAACTATAAGAGATACGAAGATTTGTTCTTAGGAACCATGTCACCGATTTTGATAAAAATAAAAACGGCATTCATACTTTCTTTGACAAAACAACTGTATCCAGTACGGGGATCAAACCCGGATGCTTTCAAAAAATAAATTGCCCCTTTTCACTTTTTCTTTTTAAATATCGATTGTGTAGGTCTTAAGCTGTAAATGTCTCTATGAAACATGGTGTCGTAAATGAATAAAATGCATTGTTTTGACATACTTTAGTTTATCATAGTAGTTTACATACACCGTAACAATATTCAACAGACATGTAAAATAGTCTCTACGGCTGTTTGTAGTTTTGTACTTCACTACTTTTTATATACACCATATCATGTGGCATTAGCATTGCATTAATCCTTTAAGGAGGTTTTGTTATTTACAGTAATCAAAAACTAACAATCTATTGAAAAGTCCACTTAAAGTGACGTGTTAAACCATATTAGAAAATTTCTTGTGGGATTACGTTATGGATGAATTTTACAAAACAAGCT
>JAMBLF010001623.1:0-58931 GCA_030578115.1 Leucoptera coffeella
CAGCGTGGGTGACTGCCTTCTGGGGCCAAGAGGAAACCGACTGGAACTACATCACCGAACCCCAGGAGAAGGCCTGCTTGGAAACTGAGGGGAAATGCATGTGGCCCCGCGGGAAAATGCTTGGTAAATACATAGATACATACACATCACGCTTGATTCCCTGTATAATAATAATATTTGGACATTATTACACCAATTGAACTAGGCCCTTGGTAAGTACATTTAAGACTTGTGTTAAGGGTACTAGTCAACGTATATTTAAGAAATGTATACATATTATATATAGATAAATACATATATAGCATATATAATCAACGACCAGACTGGAAAGCAGTAGAAAAGCGTAGTTCTTAACTCTGCCTCCACCGGGAATCGAACCCGGGAACCCACGATTAGCGTTCAGGTGTCTAACCGATCACGCCACGGAGGACGTCAATACATACACATCACGGCTGATTCCCTGTAGAGGGGTAGGGAGAGATCACGGATCCCTATTTGTCCCACTGACAGACCACTTTCACTTCATTGATCTTCTCATACACTCTCGGCTGTCATAGGTACACCTAACGCTTGGTAAATAAGATAATTAATATTTACTATATGAGACCGGGTCATACAAAAGCAAAAAGACAAACGCGTTCACGAGCATTAACCAAGTTGCGGAGTGGTCCGAGGCTTCCCTCTTTTAACCTGCCGGCAAGAACGGGAGCTAGTTAAAATTCGTTTAACCTATACTTTTCGAAGATTTGTTAAAATTAACAAGGACATATTAAGTCTTTTATATTCTGATTAACCGAAAGGACCAATCACTTAATTGTTTCATTATTATTATATCAGTACCTTTGTTTGTAAAACCTTGTATACAAACTTTTGCTGTGAAGAGATTTTTGATGTGAATACGTACGTACGAGTATACGTACGTACGAGTATACGCAACTGCGCTTTTCAAATTATATAGGAGTGGTGAGAAAAAGCGTGTGTCTTGAAATGAAGTTGTTTTAAAGAGATGCTAACTTTAGATTGCTACTACGTATATTATTAAAACACTGATATAGTATTAATGGTTACTCATTATTTAACGTACTCAGTCATTAGTTAAGAAACTCTACTTTATTGTTACTGCATTGATATTAATGTCACTGATGTGAGTTAAAATTCAGTTTTGTAACCATTATGTTTGAAAATAATAGAGGCCCATAAAAACAGCCCTATTTCGATGAAGTACTCAGCAGTGATCAATTGACAACTCGATATAAAATCTACATATACAAATACATTTCCGTCCCTTCATCCTGCCTTGTCACTTTTAGTGTTAGTACAAACAATGTCGTGATGGTAATAATAAAAAGAAAGATTAAGAATAAGAATGTTTTCATGAGCAGGAGAAATGGTACATAGTTGTTAAAAACTAAATACCTTTCACATTTGCTAAGGACCTCAACATAAAGATAACTAGATGTCGTTCTTAGTGATATGGGATTATGGATTATGGGACTAGGCACCATGGGATTTGTTGGACGATGGGCTAGCAACCTGTCATTAATGTTTTATAAGACTACATATTTATACTAAAGTGACCAAGGTTACTAAACTCCCGAGGTTTTTGACGACCCCGAAAGGGATTGAAGGACGTGAATGAATATGTATGTTTGTATTTACTGAACACACTACACACTTTGACACTATTTGCTATTTGAAATAAAAATCTCTTAAAACTATAGTTTGAAATAAAGTGACAGATACAGCTTTTTATTAACTTGTCACCTCGAATAGACTATAACGTGATCAATCTACATTTTCCATTACCTAGGCGGATCCTCAGTGATAAACGGCATGATGTACATGCGAGGCAACCCGGCTGACTATGATGGCTGGGCCGTGAACGGTGCAACAGGCTGGTCCTGGTACGAGGTGTTCCCATACTTTCTGAAGAGTGAGGATAACAAGGAGATCGGGAGTGGAGTGTCCGCGCAGTACCATAATAAGGGTGGACCGTTGCCTGTACAGAGGGTGAGTGAAGTAGCTTAAAAACTTGGCTTTTATTTACTATAACATTTCTTGTTTATTCTCTAGCTTAGATTAGAGAATTTCTTAAGGCAATTGTGCGTAGCGTGAAGAATAGAAGAGCATGAGTTTAGGAGTGCGGCGTGAGAGATTTGTAAGGAATATTCAAACTGGTTTACTTTACTTTAAAAAGGGTTACAGTTGTGCTTAATAACTAACGGGACTTATCGCGTAATTTTTTTATATAATAAAGTTACCTTTATTAACCCGACGCTTATGCCCGTGACCATGACTGCTGCAACGTAGCCGAAACGTCGTCGGGTTAATAAAGGTAACTTTTTTATATAAAAAAATTACGCGATAAGTCCCGTTAGTATCATCATGAGTATAAATCGCAAATCTCTTAAAACTATGGTTAGAGTTGTGATTGTCAGTTAGGTTTTAGGATACCGATCTTTACATCATAGCACGTTAGTGGTCAGCGCTTGTAAATGGCGATTCGGCTTCTGTCACATTAAGTACTTCCTATTTGGTTTAACGCTTGGATTCGAGGTGGCCATAGACATTAATACCGTTATTATAATGATAAACATACAAAACTTTGACTAACCCGCAAGGGTTTGATGCTCACAGTATAATTGTTTTGTTATATTATAACCTATTCCATTATACCATAAGGGATCATGTCGTAATGTATCCGTTGTTTTGCAGTTCAAATACGCTCCCCAATTCGCCCACGACGTGGTTTCTGGAGCGATAGAACTGGGCTATCCTCCCACCACGGACCTCAATGGAGAAACGGTGACAGGCTTTACCACAGCTCAGACTATGCACGAGTAAGTATAGTTCTGGTTAATGGCCGCGTTATTTTGGATATTGGATTCATCACGCTGTACGTAATTAAAGTGTATCTGTAAAAATATTGTTGTAAATACAGATTTAATAGCTTCAAATAAAGAAAGAAAAACATTTATTCACTGCTTATATTGGGTACATTTTGACATCACACAATGTTACAATATATGTTATAAAAACGTCCATTTTACACACGTTTAATACAACTTTAAGTATATAACACAGATTTGAAGAGAAACATACAAAAGTAGTTACTATGTGTAGAAAAATGGTTCAGTCTCGGCTTGGTGTGTTGTGAATGAAATTTAAATGAATTCATTACGATGTTAATTCATTATGTGTACTATTCTTTCTGAATTATCCAAGAATAAAATCTAATTTAGATACTTTTACTCACGTCCTTCAATCCCTTTCGAGAAAAACTTCGGCGATTCATGAGATAATTATATAAAAATGGTTAAAAAGTATGTTTGAGACTGATCTAGTCAAACATTCAATAACATAATATTGATTATTTAATTATAATTCGTGTATTTAGAATTGCTACCTGCTAAATACGAAAACAGGTAGGTATCTCCTCAACAAACCAAGGCATTCTACTAAGATGCGAAGTATTCTATAAGATAAACATATACATAACATGTAGAAATAACGCATCATCCATATGCATCATCCATATATCCCCCAGGATAGGTAATAGTCAGTGCCTATATACGGCGATACGGTTCACTACCTATTACGTTGGGTGCTGTCTATCTAGTGATACGCGGGCTTCGAATGACCCATACCTAACATGCCTTCGAAATATCGGAGATGGGCATTCAAGCCTCTGACTACGCCGCCATAATAAAAAAGGGAGTTTGTATACACAAGTCGTGAAGCGTATGTTTTTTTATGTAATGTTATAATTCATTTCGCATCTTTCCCAGCAACGGCTCCCGCTTCAGTGCCGCGAGAGCCTTCCTCCGACCTGCTTCCAAGAGAGAAAACCTCCACGTGTTACTCAATGCCCATGGCTCTAGAGTCATCATTGACCCTGTGATGAAGAAGGTCACTGGTGTGGAATACATACAGGGAAACCAGACTAAAGTTGTTGGGGTTAAGAAAGAGGTATGGTTTTGTTTCTGGTTGAATCCTTCCTATATTGAAATGTTTAATAGTGTATGTGTCGAGGATTGCAAGTGATGAAAGGCCGTCATTAAAAATGGATGGATGGTGTATACTTGACTTCTGATTATCGCGTGCATGTGGATTGAGGGCCCATTTTTCAAATATTGGACATTCGAAATGAAACTCACAAGGGATTTAGTAAAGAATTAGTAAAACCTATAGCATTTATTCTTACATTTCTTAAACTTGAAACAAAACTGTTATTGTCAAACAACTTGGGCCCTCAATCCAGATGCATACCTGATTATCCTGAAAGGGTTGTACGGTTGTGACTGCATATAAATATGAATTACTTCTTCATGACAAGTTAAATAATAGCTAATTATAATATGATACAAGAATAGATAGTACACTACTGTAGCTAATAGTAGATAAGTTTGATAAGTGTATCTCTTAATAAACGCTTTTTCTATTCTATACACAAATGTACACTTTAATAACTTACTACAATCTTTACACACATTCATACAAATTTACCACGACTGTAAACCCTTTCAAAAAGTCAGAACTTGAATATCCACCAATTTATTCTTCTCAATACATTTTCAGGCAATACTATCAGCAGGCACTCTGAATTCTCCCCAAATCTTACTCCTCTCCGGCATAGGAGCAAAGACTATTTTAGACAAGTTCAACATACCTCAAGTCGCAGAGCTGCCGGGGGTAGGGCAGAACCTCCATAACCATGTCGGGGTGAACCTTGAATTCACACTGAACAAGGAACCGGATGTAAATGAACTGACCTGGTCTACGGCCACTGACTATTTGCTGAATAGGGAAGGCCCGCTGTCTTCTACTGGCATGTCTCAAGTAAGTTATATGGATAAATTCAGAGATCTTTCAGGATGGATAAAAACATAATTTTTTTCGGGGTCTTCAGTTCCTTTCAAGATGATTTTAGTATTAACTTGTCATATTTATCGTTACTAATAAAAACTTGTTATTGTGATGGCAATGATATTGAATATTAGTGTACAGCTACTTAATATATTCCAACGACGGCCGGTCTTTTGGTTGCCTGTTAAGATAATATGTCAGGAAGAAAGGCAGCATACTAGCATAGGCATACAATTTATATAAAAAACAAATCTGTCGTATTAGCGCGCAATAAATTTGATTTAACTCTTGTACTCCAATCGCAACACTGTTATTATGTTGAACCTACAAAATAGCACCTAAAATTTGCATTCATCCTGTCTCACTAAAATATCATAACTATTACAATTCATGATCATCGCTACGCTGCCATGACTTTACTGTCTTATTCAATCTCGGTGTCCAATTCTTAAGAAAAAAATATGTGGTTTTTTTACTACATAATAGGCAAAAAAACTAAATATGGTTTTACGAATAGCCCGCACTGAGATCTATCTCGGTGCCAGGTTGTCCATTCCTTACGCCACATCCTATATATAAATATTTATGTTACTAAATTGAATACATTATACATTAATCAGTACATTTAACAAAAGTCTTAACTAAAATTACCAAACACCTATTCCTACAACGATGCACTAACTGGTTGCCTTATAACTAACCATTGCATCAGTTGACAGGCAAGGTGAATTCCAACAAGGCTTCGGCGGGAGGTCGTCATCCCGACATCCAGTACTTTTTCGGAGGATACTACGCGGGCTGCAGTGACGGAGCAGACGTAGAGCTGGACAAAATAGCGGAGATCAAGGATAGAAGGAGTATAACGTACGTATATAATCACTACATAGTATAAAACAAAGTCGCTATCTTTGTCCCTATGTCCCTTTGTATGCTTAAATCTTTACTACGCAACGGATTTTGATGCGGTTTTTTTTAATAGATAGAGTGATTCAAGAGGAAGGTTTATATGAATAATAACATCCATTAAATAGTGGAGTAGGCTATATATTTTATACTCGTGCAAAGCCGGAGCGGGTCACTAGTTAAAATATATTAGCGAAATGCGTCTAATGCTACGGTGAGGGAGAACATAGTGAGGAAACCTACCTGTTCCCCGAACAGTTAATAGTTAGTGCTTGTAAATGGCGAAATGACTTACCACCAGTCACATTGAGTACTGATTATCTGGTTAATACGTGGGTTCGAGGTGGCCATAGAATAACTACCTTCGCAATTGCGGAGATTTCGAATGGACACCTGAACCTCTGACTACCACGAAAGGCTTAATTAATGGTCGTGAACGTATTTGTCTTTTATTTTATAGGCTAAGAAAGGCATGTTAAGTTGGTTTTGGCACATGGAGTGGTAGGATGAAAAAGAATATAAAAAACGTACAGTGAGTTTTAATGTGCAGCTAGCTAGCATTCTTTTTACTTCTCAGCTAGCACAATACTAGACAAATGTTCAATCTCGATCACTAATCTATGTATATATTATGAGTTAAGCATACATCAAACATAGGAAGTGTTTTTGTTTATTGAATCAAAATTCTGCACAATTACTATCATAACAATTGCTATACTATCTTCTACTGACATAAACTATATTCCATTCTATTTCTATTTTTTATATATTTTTATTCTATACTATATTATATTTCCAATACCCCAGCATATCAGCAATAGCTCTGCAGCCTCGCAGCCGCGGCTACCTGAGCATCCGGTCCACCGACCCCCTGGAGCCTCCGCTGATGCAGCCCAACTACTTCTTCGACCCTCACGAATTGGAGGTGCTGGTAGACGCCGCCAGGATTGCGTATCGGCTGGCTAATACCACTGTGAGTTGATAGTGATACTGTAGTAGTGGTAGATTTGGTTTTAAGTAATGAATTGAATGAGGGTCTAATTATATAGGGTTATTGTTGAAATTATTTTGTGAATTTATGTAGCTCGATAATTCATTGACGAGTAACACATTGACACAACGTTCTAGTTCGATTGTACATTAATGTGATTTCGGCGAGGCAAAAGTGCCTATTTCCTAATTTACTTGATAATCAACATCTGTTTACGGCGGCGGCAAGATTAACCACTTGTCACATTAGATATTTATAATAACAAAAAAGTCGGTCTCAAAGGACCAAAGACCATCACGAAATACTTAGTTAATAGTGGACTCTCATACTTTAACTACCCCATAACAGGATTTCGATCGTGTTTATTTGAGTATGTAAATAATATAAATATAATTTAGTGGTTCCGTCATAATACCAGCGTTACGATTGTCCACGAAACGACTCCAAGCTGAAACGGTACCTTTTTTACACCGCAATGGCATACACAAGAAGTACTTGTATGTTTGTATTAAAATCTTTTTGTAAGTTGTATTATGTCTTTGTGTATCTTCTAGTTGTGAAATAAACGTTTTATTATTATTTCTACAGATAATGCGCGAAAAATACGGTATGACACCCACAGAGGGTTACGGCGCCGAATGCGGGGACGCGTCGAAGCCAACGGACGCGTTCTTCAAATGCCTCGCCCAACGACACACGGCGCCCGAGAACCACCAAGTGGGCACGTGTAAGATGGGACCACGAGACGATCCCATGGCTGTGGTGGACATGGAACTCAAGGTTCATGGGATTGAGGGTATATATAATTGAACATACATAAAAACATACGCTTCAAGACTTGTGTATACACAGTACATACTCCCTTTTTTATTATGGCAGGGTAGTCGGAGGCTTGAATGCCCATCTCCGAAATTTCGAAGGCATGTTAGGTATGGGTCATTCGAAGCCCGCGTATCACTTGATAGACTGCACCCAACGTGAATGTAGTGAACCGTATCGCCGTATATAGGCACTGATTATTACCTATCCTGAGGGATAGGCAGGTTACCTCACCATGTTTTCTCTCACCGTTAGCGACTGTATGTAATTGAATTTTTTGTAATTGTAATTTTTGTAACTGGCTCTGGCCAAAAATCCTGAAAGCCAGAGTTTCTTGTTGGTTCTTCTCCGAGTCAGGGCTTCCGAACCAACGGTAGAATTTCAATTGCTAAAAGACAAACACTGTCAGGCAAATGTTTGACTTTCAATGAATGTACTGTACTTGTACTTATGTGGAATAAAAACATTAGACTTTTTTTACTTTGTATAAAAAGAACCTCAGAGGTATATCTCCTAGGTCACTTTTCAGCATGAATAATGGAACATTGGTGACAGATTGCAAGCTCATCGCCCAATATATTCCATTACTAGCTATTGCCATTTACCCTTGTTGCTTTTTATGCTATTCCGCGAAGAATGGCAGCTAGTTAGCATATTTTACGTCCCATACTAGAACCCATACATATTTGTCCTTTGCTAGCTGGGACGTAAAAAGAATGCTATCTAGCTGCTATTCTTCTCGCACGTCGAAAGAGGCGACTAAGGAACAGTAATGCTAAAATGTGAGCTAGGATATATTTGATCTCGCACTCCGAAACAGTTTAATGACGTGAATGTATATATATGTAATAAATTTTCAGGGCTTCGAGTTGCTGATGCATCGGTAATGCCCACCGTTCCTTCAGGTGAGTTTGAAAGAAGCGACTGATGGAGATTTAGCTTTCCAAACTGTTAACAATTTTAGGTATTTTTACAAATAGGATAGGTATGTGATGATGCCATGTCTAAAGCATATAAATAGATTGTTCGTTTAAAACATATTTCTGTTAAAACATGTGGCATAGGTATAATAAAATTAGAGTTTGATTAATAATCGTGAATGTTATAATTTACTTGAAAATGTTGTTATTTACATTTACATTCTAGTTAAAAAGTTAAATTAATGTCGTAATATTTTCGAGACATGTGTGTTGAATAATAGAATCAAAAAATAGCGTGACACGAGAAAATGCTTTGCCTGGATTGAGTACTATTTGTAGGATTACGGACATGACGTGTGTACTAATGTTGAATTGAGCCAATTCTTAATTCATAAAGATACTTTATTTAACATTTTAACGATAGAATCTTTACAAGAAATTAAAAAAATATTTACAAACTTACAACTAAATAAAATAATAAAATAATAAATCAAAAAATTTGTCACTTTCATTGGAGCGCAGTGTCCAATATGCTGGCAGCGTTCCCCCTCTGAATAGCCAGACTAATTCTCTGGCGGAGAAAGCTACTCTTTCATTATGACATTGCAACCCGAATATTCATGGTTAAAGTGACCTAGGAGATATCATATCAGCGACGTTCTGTCGACCCACATAGGGATTAAAAACGTGAATACATTTGTAAATATATATATTTTACAACCGAATAAATCTATTAAAGTTGCTTGTGCCACATCATATACCATGATGTTATACCAAATAAAATTATAATCATTTAATTTTAATATGAAGAATTGAAGTTCATGTCTAAGGAGTTTAAAAGGTGTGAATAAATCAAGGGAGATTTGTCAGGATCGCTCCAGACGGACGTAGAGGCGGGAATATACTCGTATGTATGCAAATCCCCTTTTCTTATGATTAGAACTATCCGTGACCAAGACTACTGCAACGTAACCGAAACGTCGGGTTCAATAATAAAGGTAACTTTATTATATAAAAACTTACGCGATAAGTCCCGTTATGAGATTCGCGATTTATACTCATGATTAATAATTAACGGGACTTATCGCGTAAGTATTTATATAATAAAGTTACCTTTATTAACCCGACGTTTCGGCTACGTTGCAGCAGCCATGGTCACGGGCAGACAAATAAGTTCCGTTAATTATTAATCATAAGTCCTGTTAGTTATTAATCATGATTCTAAATCCCTTTTTCTGTATAGGCAACACAGTAGCCCCAACAGTAATGATAGCTGAGCGCTGCGCCGAGTTCGTCACGACAAAATACAAGTCTAAGAACAAGAACCCGGGTGAACTGGGCAACCGTTTCGGCTCTGAGGAACTGAATATGGATAAGGACTTTGCTTATGGAAGCAATGAAGGGCAGAAGCCTGATGAAAGGTATGTGGGGTTGTAGTAACGTAGTGTGTAGGGCGTTGAATATAATGCTAATTATCAAATATATACATATATCTATGTAGTATGTAGACTAGTCGTAGGAGTATTAGAATTTTAATTTCAAATACAATATCACATCGTTTACCTTTTATAATATAACGAAAGAGTTTATATAAGTGGCTGTTCCCAATATATGATATAAAAAATTGGGGATAGTTCGTTAGTTCTTCGTCTAACAGAGTAAATTGAACACTCACATTCTATTTGATGGTAGGATGAATGACACCTAATTTACGTCCCCCATATCATAGGCTATTACAAAAGTAATTGTTTATACTTAGCATATTTAACTCTATGATGTCCCGGGCGAGTCCAGGATGTAAAAGAATACAAACCAGCTGGTGTTCTTGCCGGCACCTCATAAGAAGCGTCTAAGGGACAAGGGGTCAATAGAATCTATTGGGCGATGGGCTAGCAACCTATCACCGATATTCCAGTATAACATCGCAAATTTGATATTCATGCTAAAAAGTGATGCATGCATGACGCGCATGTAACATATGTGTATGTAACTCTATGATGTATGATTAATAATTAACGGGACTTATCGCGTAAGTTTATATATAATAAAATTACCTTTATTTATTTGATTAGTTTTAGTCTGCCCGTGACCATGGCAACGTAGCCGAAACGTCGGGTTAATAAAGATAATTTTATTATATATAAACTTACGCGATAAGTCCCGTTAATTATTTATCATGAGTATAAATCGCGAATCTCTTAAATCTATGATGTATGTCTTATTTTTCCAGTTGGGCTCTTTTCGGTAATTTCGGCAACAACAACGCTTCGCCGAATAAAGAAGCTAATACTGATAAGAAGAATCATTGGGAACATTGGAAACCCTGGGATAAACATTGGCCTAATGCTCAGTGGCAACATATGAAACACGCACACAATTACGGCCAATATCACCCTAAAGACGAAGGTAGTAAGGTTGAGATTATACGCTCTAAAGAGCTGAGTTAAAAGGTGTAAGTTGAGTTTTATTCTTAGTGTGTTAATTAGATGGTAAATATTTTTATTTTAATATCATAAATTTAGTTTTTTTTTACGTTGATATATGAAACTAATTTGATTTATTTTAAAAATTAGTTTATGTTAGAGATATATTTTTTTATGAAAAATGTTTTTTTTTGTCTTTCAATAAGTGATTTTATGATCCTGATATGATTAAAAGATTTTCATTTCATTTCAGAAGTGTCGTTATAGGTAAACCTAACAATTGTACTAAAACCAACCAACATACCAACTGTAAAACTACTACAGTGAGGTAATAGTTAGTGCTTGTAAATGGCGACATGGCTTGCCACCTGTCACATTGAGTACTAACTATCTGGTCAACACTTCGGTTCGAGGTACCCATAGAATTACTACCTCCGCGATTGCGGACCTCTGACTACCCCGCTTGGGTTAATGGTCGTTAAGCTGGCTAGTTCTTTTCTGATACAATATTTTATGTTTGATCATCACGTTACTGTATTGTCATTAAATTACCACAAGAAATTATATTTTATAATGTTACGTATAGTTAAGGTTGTAGCTTGTTGCATTTTCGTTTTTATATTCTAATCTATCTAGGCACTAACTAATGCCTATTTCAAATTAGGGATAGATTTCCTCACGATGTTTTCTCTCTATGTAGCAGTGAAGTCAATTATAAGTACACTTGGTTCAGTAACTATATTATTTTAAGTCACATTGTTATATTAAGTAAGATTTTTATTAAAATTAAAAAACTTTTTAATACTTATGTATTTTATTTACTAGCAATAAAACCATACTTAAATAATAATGTACTGTTAAAACTACTTCTTTTTCGCGTTACGTTTCTTTCCTTTAGGAATTTCGGGCTCCGGTTCGGATTCAGACCTGAAATGAAAATCAGAACATACATACACTTTATCATTGAAATATTAATATCGCTTATTGCTCAAAATAAGTAATAGTCGACGGCGACACGATCGTTAAGGTCGTGAAAGTGTTGATTATTTTGATTCTGTATTTTAACAAAATAATTCTTTTTTCCACTTTGCTGTAATAGATAGACTCAGTGATAAGTTTATAATTTTACATACATACATACACATCACACCCGTTACCATGTAGAGGGGTAGAGCAGAGATCAGGGCTCCCTATATGTACCGATCCTTACAAACCACTGTCGCATATTTAATACAAATGACTGTCAGATAGACGCCATATTGACAAAGGGTGACGTTAGAAGTAACCCTCGAGTGTGTATGTTATGAGTGTCAATGAAAAAGGTGAATTAAATTACTTATTTCAACTCCCGAACTTGACTTGGAAGAGTCTTGGGAAAAAGGTTTCTTAAAGTTACACTTACAAAATTAGGGGCTTTACATAACAAACTTTAGCTTACGATTTCTTTAAAAACAGATCATAGAACTTACGCTTCACTGCCTTCGGGAGTCTCAGGAATAGTGACGTTAGCGTTAGGTCCTGAAACGTTGGGTCGTTGTGAGTCCATCAGCTCACTTGAGTCATTCAATAACGATTGAACCTGAAATACAAAAATGGAGATTCATCTAAAATAAAGATTTAAAATGTTAGTTTTAAATGAGTGTAGCTCAATATATTTATTGGACGTTGAGCTAGATACCTGTCGCTAATATTCCATACCAATGTATCGATAATAAGGACAAAAATGACCAAGGAGATTACTAATTGTCTCTGAGTGGACGTCACGTATAAGAGGACATGAAAGTACGAGTATAAGTAAGTACTGAATAATTAGTATTAAACGTAATCTTTACGAAGAATAACTAATAACTACATACATATATTCAGGACTCCACGTCTCCAAGAGGATATCGACAGAGACTATCGATCGCCACCTTAAACGATGAACTTCTCATACATGATCTTCTATTATTCACGCTGGTACATCCGCCTTGTGAAGAATAGCTAATACAAACAAACTAACTATTTGACTCACATTGTCCTGTATTAGATTAAAACTGTAATAGTATGTCCTTTTGTAGATAATAAATAAATTACAATTCTATATGTAGTAGTGGCTTCTTATGTGTTATGAATAATAAATAAACTACAATTCTGCTATGATAAACGCTTTATAATTAAAAGCACTTACCATATCTTGCTCATAGACTATCGTGTGTAGTTCAGTGTCATCTCCAGAGTCATCGAAGAGCGACGGTTCTCGAGAACTGGAGCTCGTGTTTGAGCTTTGGGACGACTGCTTCGCTGGTTTGGTGACTGCAAATAATGAGTGAGGAACAGTTACTTATATATCCACGAAATATGCAATATATTTACATAGTCAGAGACGGCATATACCTACAAACATATATAGTACCAATAACCGCTGAGTGTGTATGAGAATAATAATTACGATGATCAAATAGGCGACATCGATATTACGTTAGAAATACCTTTCCCAACTGATTTTATATAAACATAATCATTTAAGTCAATGAAGCGAAAGTAGTTTACCAGTATCTACAAAAACACATGGTTTCATTTATTCTTCTAGAAGGACATCAATAGATTATCGACTATTATTTACGAACCTTTTTGCTTTCCATTTTTCCCTTTAGGCTTTGTTTTTGCTGTTTCCTGTGCTGGACTGGACACCGTAGTTCTAGTTGATCGTCTAACTGTTACATTACTAGTGTCCAAGTCAAATTTGGGCGTTTCTGGTGAGCTCTTTTGTTTGGAACCCTTAGCTTTGTTTTCTTTGGCTGAAAAGAGGAATTTATTATTAATGGATGTGAAGCTTCAATTCGCTGGTGACAATTATAACAATAATTTATTATAAAAAAAAAGTTTCCGGTATTACTTCTCTGTATGTAGATTTTAATAAAACATCGGCATTGCTTGAACTTATTTCCACGTAACTTTCAATGAGATATTGTACATCAAATATTGAATAAAGAATAGATTTCATTTAATAGATTGACAGATTTGATCATTACAAATCTCTGACAGATGTCAAGATAATTTAAGATAACGGTCAATAGCCTATCCCGTTGGACGTAAAAGTATAAATGTGTTACCGTCATCAACGTCGACCAATGAGCGCTGCGACCGACTCCTCTTGACTCCACCTGCCTTCTCACTCTCATCTTCTTTCTGTTTGCTCCCCTTTCTCGCTTTCGATTGCTTTGAGTCCTTCTTTTTAGTTCCTAGGGTCTTCTTTTTGTTTTTGCCTTAACAATAAATAGACGAGTATAAATACATACTCGTACATACATAGTTATGTTTTCTTATATAATATAATATGTAAATATGCTCAAATTATTAATAGATATAGACTTGAAGATATAATATCTCCTAGGTCACAATTGAAAGACGAGAATGTTTATTATGTATTGTCAATAATTAAATTCGCCCAAAATACTCTCAGGTACTATCAATAAAGGATTACGACGAATTCTGGCCATGTTATATAGTAATTAGCAATATGATTAAATAATTCCACTATTGCTAAGAACTGGAATAATAGTTGCGAAGTTAATATTATTTATTTATTCCTACAAAAACCATACACCTTACGGCTAAGTCTGCTATTTATTCACCATTAACACAACGCAATTACAGAATAAGATCCAACATAATAGTAAAGTCATAGTACATTCGCATTAAGAAAATAGTGATGTCATCATGTCCCGACGATTTGACCAATGAGACGTGACAACTGTCGTCTGAATGTGAATTGTTTTCTCATTAACTAACGTCTCATTGGTCAGTTTAACGTCTATATATCATGACGTCACTATTTACTTAACGCGAATAGACTATAGTTATCAATATACCTGTTGCGATTTTAGCCTTCTTAACCGGTGAGACACCAGGACTATCAGATTCTTCATGGCTGCCTGGAGGGTCCGTGGCTGTAGCGCTTCCTGACTCTGGTGAGGACCTGCCTTGTGCCTGGATCACCTCCGGGGTGGCGATTTCGGACTCTGAAAAAGAATGGCATTGAAATATCTTGTACTGCTTAGTTATGTTTTACGAGATTTTAATTTTAAAAAAGATATTTTCTTTCTAATTTAACAAACAATAAATAGATCAATACAAATGTTAGCTAAAATGCATAGTTAATCAGTGTAACCAATCATATTAATCAGTGTAGGACATATTATTATCACATAATCTCACAGATAAATAATGAAATGAATTTAAGAAGCCGGTGTGGCACAAGCTTGAATGGTTTAAACTATAATAAATAGTGTTAAGATGTACGTATGTATTAAACGTTTTATTATGCTTTTAGTATGCTTCGCACTTCTGGCTATTAACTGGATGTTATTATACATATAAACCATCCGGCCTCTTGAATCTCTCTATCTATTAAAAAAACCGCATCAAAATCCGTTGCGTAGTTTCAAAGATTTAAGCATACAAAGGGACATAGGGACAAAGAAAGCGACTTTGTTTTATACTATGTAGTGATATTAATAGATTCTCACCGCGGGGAATGACGGAGATGGCATCAGTGGGCGATGTCTCGTCTATCTCTACCTCCTCTTCCACAGTTTCATTTATCACCACGTGCGTGCTGCGCGCGATTGGTTGAGCTGTAAACACATACACACACGTTCATTATAGTATATGGAGTATATATTACTAGGTACTGACAAAAGGAATGCTGATTACGTTTCGAGAAGGTTTGATGTATTGTGCAAAAGTACTTTAAGAAGCTCAGATTTTTAATAAGGATTTTGTAAATTGATCTACAAGAAATCATTGCAACGTACATACTACAACATGGATGTTGACAACTTGCCTTATTTCAATCATCAATAATGCTATTGAATAAATGACATAATGATCTCTATTTGGTATTAACCACGAGACTTGAAAGAAACTGACACTACAATTGTATATATTTTATTTATACCCGCAAAAAGTAACACTTTACATTAGAATAATAATTATACTTGAATATACCAAATTTTTAAGGCAAAGATGGGCCTTAGAACGCTTGACTACCCGTAAAAGAAAGCTACGAGGAAACTTTTGTTTTGCCGACTAAAACATAATCATCAGAGAGTACAATGTTAACTTACGCAGTGACGATGTTTCTCGAAGTCTTGCTATTGATGGATCTTCGTGGTTCATCGTTGATTCACATTCACCTGAAAAGCACAGTATCTGTTAATATCTATAAATAACTTTTAATAATTATCATAGTGAAAGAAAACAACGTGAGGATGGCATTTGGTTTTCTTCAGCTATTAAACCTAGAAATAATTTTGTCACGCTTCTGATCGTCATGCTAAAATTATTATGTAATTAATGTATTTCTTTTTATTCAATATAAGGATCATAAATGTATTATAAAGGACGCGATTGAGTATGTATATTATTTCTATAATTAATAATTTCATAATTTATAACATACCCATGATAGGTTTGCGTAATAAGAATATTAACTAGCTGCCATTCTTTCCGGTGCGGCATGTCGATTCAGTTGACTAAGGGACTAGGTATAAATGGGAATCATTTGGGCGATGGGCTAGCATTTGCCACCTATATTCCTTATGACATCACATGCCCAATATTCATGCTAATAAGTGCCCAAGAAGATTTTTCCATGTCTCCAAGGTTTTATCCAACCCGACAGAGATTATAGGACGATTTATAGAACTAGAACTATTTAACTTGAAATGTCAGTGTAGAAGTTAAAATTAGTGAAAAATAGCAACATTATGTCAAGTCTTATTAAACACATAGTAGTGTTTGATACCTAGGTCACTTACCAGTATTAGACATTTTGTTCATGCTAACCCTTTCCATTGCCTCTATATTGCCTAGGTATCTGGTTAGGTTCCTGCTGGACGTCTTGTCTGGCATTTGCTACAAAGTTAAAAATGACATTTATATAATATATATTTTAAATATAGTTACTGCATAGAATGGAATGTAACATAAATTAAGTGTTTATAACATAATATTACCCTTAATGTTCTTTCTAAAATGTTATAAACCTATAATTAAAAATAAATTCACAGTGAAATGAAATTCTTTTTATTCGATATAAGAATCATAAAGCCACTTATTAAAAATAAAAAAAAAGATATCAAAAATTCTGTCATTAGCAAATACGTATTAAAAATAGAAACAAATCTTATTACTGATCGTAACCAGGTTGGGTTCTTTTAACCCCTTGGTCACATAGTAGCCTTCTACGACATGCCAGGAAGAACGGCAGCTAGATATAATTCTCGTTACTATAGGGGAACAGGTAAGTTTCCTCACGATGTTTTCTCTCACCGTAGTATTCGGTTCATTTAGTAAATGTATTACAATAGTTACTTAAACTAACCGCACACAACTTCCTCAACATATGCGCCAGATCCGTAGCAATGCTGGCGTCTCTAGGCGGCGAGAGGAGCGCCAATAGTCTGCAGATGAGAGCCACCTCCGCCGCTGTAGGCCTCCGCACCAGATAGCTGCATAACAGCATCGCCATCGAACCCTGGCTGTCGGTTAACTGGGGAGATGAAATATAAATATTAATTAGGACACTTAGATCAATTGAACTGCCCCCTCGGTAAGTACATTTAAGACTAGTGTTAAGGCTACTAGTCAACGTAAATTTAAGAAATATACTTATTATATATAGATAAATACGTATATAATCAACGACCAGACTGGAAAGCAGGAGAAAAGCGTAGTTCTTAACTCTGCCTCCACCGGGAATTGTACCCGGGACCTCACGATTAGCTTTCAGGTGCTTAACCGATCGCGCCAAGAATGTCGGATGATGTATGTGTTTAAGTGAGGAGGTAGTATCTTCAGAGTTTGGAACATTATGGTTTAAATAAAATCACGTATTTTCCGGTTTGACATTGGTACGATATAGGTAGGTCATTCCTACGACTTATTATGTTATATTTGATATATAGATAATTATTATCTCGTATCCACGATGTCTGCCTAGCTCTCTACAGCGAAATGGAAATGATGTGTAAGTATAGATTTACAAGCACGTTTAGAAGTGAACAGCACCTCCGAGACTGTATCTCTTTAGATATTTTGAGCGTAAAAACCGGTTCGCGATGACATTAATATGGAATATTGGAGAAAGTTCCCAGAACCATCGCTCAAAAGATACTAGTTACCCTTAGTCTTTTAGTCACCTCCTACGACCGCAAAGTCCAGCCACTACTAGTAATTTTATCTACATCTCAAAATACCACGAGGAATCTGTAGCTTGCAACATATGATATGTAGTTGGTCAGCATTTTTTTTACGCCATTAACTAGCATCTCGCATAAATTAGAAATTTTAAACAGACAAAACCATTAAGCTATTACGTCTCAACTAAAATAAGAAATTAGTTTTTAAATATATGAAACTGACCTCATGGTTAATCTTGGTAAGAGACACAATAAACTTGACGACTGCCTCTTGGTCTATCTCGCTGATCGGTGAACTGGAGGGCGCGTTCGCCAACGCACGCAGAATAGGTATCGTTGCTTTCTGGAATGTGAAAAATACATTTAACGAAACAAGTAATAACATATAAGACTGATGATTAATAACTAACCGGACTTATCGCGAGTTGAGTGCCCGTGACCATGGCTGTTGCAACGTAGCCGAAACGTCGGGTTAATAATAAAGATAACTTTATTATATAAAAACTTACGCGATAAGTCCCGTTAGTTATTAATCATGAGTATAAATCGCGACTCTTTTAAAACTATATAAGACTGTACTCCATTGTAATATATGTATAATAAATTACTTAATTAAAATAAAAACATGAGGAAACCTAGTTTTCTTTAGAATACATAATAGTTAGTGCTTGTAAATAGCGACATGGTTTACTACCTGCAACATTGAGTGTTCACTGTCTCAAGTTAATTTGTGTTTTTGAGGTACCCATAGCAATACCGACTGAATAGTAGTTATTAGTAGTTTTAAAGGATGGACGCTTGGATATATGAGATATAGAAAGAGAAAAGTTATAAAGTCAAAGTCAAATGTTTTTATTCAACATATGTACAAGAACAGTACATTCATCGAAAGTCAAAACATTTGCCTGACACTGATTGTCTCTTAGCAATTGAAATTCTACCGTTATAACATTATTAAAGGTATATTACACTATATCGTCCCTTAGTTTACGAAACCGCTTAAGTCCTTTATACGAACTTTACAGGAGACGAAAAAAACTGTGCGGTGTTGCGACGCCATCGGACTTGAGTGCTGTTACTATTTCTTGAATTACGACTTCTGAATGGCTGAAATCTATTTCATGAGACCAATTGTTCGAAGCGCAATGGGCAGCCTTATCCGATGGCATTTAAATGTAAAAACCGCCATTTTTCGACTTGAGCGGTGCGGTTAGCTAAGGGACGATATATAACTAGGCTAAGGAATTTAATCCTGACATTATAACAAACCTGTATCTGTTCTTGTGCCCCTTCCACACTGGAGGCGAACGATTGGAAGAACACGCCTATCACCTGCCTCAGCATGTCTTCGTCAACTGAAATAATAAATACATACATACACATCACGCCTGATTCCCTGTAGAGGGGTAGGCAGAGATCACGGATCCCCATTTGTCCCGATCCTGACAGAACACTTTCGCTTCATTGACATTCATACATCCTCTCATACACTCTCGGCGGTTATAGGTACACCTAACGTCACCTTTTTTCAATATAGCGTCTATCTGACTGTTATATGTAAATAATTATATAAGAAATGTAATTATAAAACACGACTTGTACGAGATACACTGTTTATGTTTGTACTGGGTGAATGGGTTGCAACTTAATCCTTTATTCAAAACATGCCTGAAGCCCAAGTCAATAATATGTTTTAGCAAAATTCTAGTTCAATAGCACTTGTTAGTGGATTGACAAAAGTGACAAATTTCGACTGTAAATTATGTACGTATGAAAATTACATTTTTAATTTCATTCATTGGTACATGCCTGAGTCAGGATTCCAATCTAGGATCTCTAATAACTCAGAAGGCTTACCCACTTGGCTACAACCGTTTCGCCTTGTGTTCATTAAAAATTATATTTTTATTGCATATTAGATCTAAATATATTTTTTATACTAATTGCTTAAAAGTTATCTTATTTATTAGTAAGCAAAGTAATGTATTCACCTGTAGCAGGATTGAACCAGAGCAGGAGAAGTTTCCGTAGAATAGTCGGCGACTCCAGGTGCCCAAGATACAATAGTCTGCATAGGCCTTCTGCTATAATCAGTCTGTAGCCGCTTACCTGCAATACGATGAACAGATTTTAAATTATATGTATTGATAAAAGATATGTATCTACAAATACATATAATACAAATTTTACGTCTAGGGCATATGTCATGTATCACTTATGATACATATAATACAATCATATAAATCACGTACGATCACATGTAGAGGTTTAGGCATAGATGACGGATCCAGACAAACCACTTACGTTTCATTGACACTCATAGACCTACTCATGCACACTGGTTGGTTACAGGTACTTGTAACGTCACCTTTTTTACAATATTGTTTTTATAACTCTTATAAACAACGCAACAGACAATAGCTGGGTGTCTTTCTTTATGTTACAAAAAACCTATTATAATGAAAGTAAAATTGTGTTGTTTTATCAAAAATTTTGTCTTCTCATATTGTAGACATTTAACTTATTATTAATGCTATAGCTTTAACGATGTTTAGTATGCATCGCCGCGCCATCTCAAGGGAATATCGGTACTTTTACAGTATACACATGACGTCACGACAGCCGCTACATGCAACAACCAGAAGAAAGAGTCGATGTAATAAACGTTTCACTTAATACCTAATAAATATACGAGTATATATATACTTACAGTGCTATCCATTATCTTGAGTAGTAACTCTATAACAGTGCCGTGACCTGGAGTCAGTGACAGTGCAGACTCACTCAGGTTACCTAAAGAATAAAAGAGACATATTCAAAATACTTTAATAGTGCATAGATGTCCCGTGCTAGTTTGGGAGGTAAAAAGAATGAGATAGTACGACGTAAGAGTCTAAGGGACTAGGGATAAATGGAAATCCATGCCGATGTGGCTAGAAATAAGACAAACAAAGATAAACGCGTTCACGACCACTGACCCTTGCGGTGTAGTCAGAGGTTCAGGTGTCCATCTCCGCAATTGCGAAGATAGTAATTCTATGGCCACCTCGAACCCACATGTTGTCAGTCAGTACTCAATGTGACAGGTGGTAAGCCATGTCGCCATTTGCAAGCACAATATTTTAAAGAGGCTAGAAATCTTTTCTCAATACAATTTGTTAATGTCATTATAAACCCAATAATAATGCTACAAGTGACTAATGAGATATTATATGTCCCATGTTTTGTCCACCCCAAGGGTGTTAAAGGTCGTGAAAGTATGTATGTTTAATTCCAATAAGTTAAATAAGAGTTTCGGTACACTATGTTAAAGATTAAAATATATGAATCACTACATAGTATAAAACAAAGTCGCTTTCTCTGTCCCTATGTCCCTTTGTATGCTTAAATCTTTGAAACTACGCAACGGATTTTGATGCGGATTTTTTTTAATAGATAAAGTGATTTAAGAGGAAGGTTTATACGTATAATAACATCCATTAAATAGCCAGAAGTGCGAAGCCGGAGCGGGTCGCTTGTATATTATAAATCCACATATGCTATATGCATCAAACACTTTTAGAACCCTCATTTCTGTACACCCCTTCAGCCTAACTAACCTTCATCATCAGTGACATCAAAGGAGTGTTGCTTCTTGAGGGTAGACACGTTTCTGGCGCTCGTCTCCTCCTCCTCGAATATCCTGGCACCGTGCACGCATAGGAGGTCGATGAGGCATTTGAGGACTTTGGTTACTATCACCTCGTTTGACGTGTCTATTAGCTGTGGACAGGGAGGCTAAGATATATACAGGTCCTTAAATTCCTTTGGAGGTGGAAAAAACATAGGTATCAATATTTCACTGATCACTGTTAGCCTCAATGTCGAGGATATGATAATATTAATATGGAATATTGGTGACACGTTGCTATTCCATCTGTCTAAAATATCACTTTGTTCTCTGGTTGTGGATCGTACACAGAAAGCTGACTACCTGCCCCTTTTTCCTTGCAACTATGGGGATATGGGTACATTGAATCTGTTAGGTGATGGGCTAAGAAACCACTGCCAATAATATACGAGTACGAACCATCACGACACTAATACTAATTCTAAAACTTGCTAAGAATTTATTATATCTCCGAGGTTATTTGGTAAATGTATGAGTAGGGTGGAAGGTTCAAGTGGCTATAATAGAAAAAAAGTTCACGACCCACACTTGCAGGGTAGTAAGAGGTTCAGGCGTCCATCTGCGCAATTGCGTAGGTAGTAATACTATGGCCACATCAAACCCACGTGTTGACCAGATAGTAGTAAATGTATATGTATCATATACTCACATTAGAGAAGAGGAACATTTTGTTCTCTTTCGCGAAGTCTTTATCCAGCATTCCGTACAAGGCGACCGTTTCTAAAGCATTCTCTAGGATATCCGGATTCTGGAATATCTCCACCTGTTAGACGCAATTGTATACGTTTAATATTACTAATAAAATAATGTTTAAATCCCAATTAACTTAACAATAACATTTATAACGTATATCCTTAGTAAATAAGTTATTATTGTATTCATGTAATGAATGTTTTATGGCTGTAAATAACTGCTTTTATTATTATATGTGTGTGTGCGTATTATATATCTGTTCACAAATGATTTTCTGTTCTATTTTATTATTGTTTCGCTACTTCTAAACACACATACGTTATACAACTTATATATTACACGGTTTACAAAATAAACATTAGAGTTGTTATCGCCGCGCAAAAAAGGACTGTCTCCGTTTGGTATGTTATTATTGGTGAAAAAACGTAATGCTGATAGTATGTCAGAACCCCAAAAAGGGTACTTTTTAGCATTAATTAGAGTAAAAATCTAAAACGTAAACGTATAAACAAAAGTACTCAGAGTTACTCAGCAATAAATATTTAATATATAATATGTACATAAATTATTTTGTATTTGTGAAGATTGACTTTATAACCAAATACATTACCTCCAGATCCTTGAATATCATATGCATCATGGGAGTGATGCAGGAGAGGTGCGGCGTGTCGAGCGCGCTGTTCAGGATGTCCAAACACTTGTTCAACACCATTGCATCCGATTTCTTCTCGCGGATTGTCTGTGGAGAATAATTAAATAATATATTATGTTAATAAATACGTAATATTACAAGTGTTTTACCAAATAAAACGTGTTATTAGAAGTAATTATAAGCTACGATTGTTTATGTATCTGTAAAGCGGAAGTTTTGACTGGTTCAGGAAAAAAGGAGAAAATATCCGCGTAACACTATGTTCGGATACAGCATGTTGTTTATTTTTGTGTTAATATAAGCGTGTGAAGTAGTGTAGATCTGTAGTAAGGGCCGTAGCCTTAAAATAAGTAGATTCTAGATTCAATAACCGTCTGAGCACGAACCAACGGATTTGAAGTATTCTGAATATATGTTTTCGCAATAAAAACTTATTTTGTAAAATATATCACTTCTACAATGAAAGGCATAACCATTACAATGCTCAGTTGATGGTGGGCTCTAAATATAGACTAATTAGCAAGATTAAATGTTTCCTATGTCTTATGCTTATATAAATTATTAAAAATACTATAATTACCGGTATGACGGGCGGCGGTGGCAGCGGCGCGGGTTGTATATTCATTTCTTCAAGTTTCTTCTGAATGTCCTTGACCTAAAATACAAATAGGTATAAACTTATAACATGCATACAGTTATACAGAAATAGTATAGTTTCTTATAATAGTAATTTTCAAATCTCGATAGTAATAAACATATAGACTTAATGTCGCTTTAGTCACATTTATCATTAACTATTGGATTGTGATAGCATTGATTTGGTATATTAGTGACAGTCTACTAGTCCACCTCGCAATAGATTGCATTTATATACATATACACTACACCTGGTTCCCTGTAGGGGAGACAGAGCTCACAGCTTCCCATTTGTCCCGATTCTGACAGCCCACTTTCTCTTCATTGACACTCATACATCTTCTCACACTCGGCGGTTATAGGTACTCATAACGTCACAATTTTTCAATATAACGTCTATCTGACTGTCATATGTCTTAATCCACTTCACACCGAACTGTGCACCTAAGCGACTATCACTTCTTTTGTAAGCTGTTCACGTGTGTATCTATAAATAGAAGTTTTTTTCATGGTTTACAAACCTTGGCTTTGCACTCTTCAGCCAGCGCGTAATTCTGTTCTCTGGCCGCCTCTTCTTGAGCCTCCATCGCCACGTTCAAGGAGACGCGGAGGCGAGCTCTCTGTAAATAATAAAAACATTGATACAACAATGAATAAGATAAGGAAGAAGTATTTATAACCAAGAAGTATGTATGAGAATAGTACTGTATGTATGTGCTAGTTGGGACGTATAAAATAATGCTAACTAGCTGCCGTTCTTACCGGCATTTCATAGAAGACGACTAAGGGTTAGGTTTAAATGAAATATATATTGGATGATTGGGTAACACAACACCAAAATTCTACTAATAAAAAACCAAGGACATAATTTAATGTCTCCAAGTTTCTGTCCACCGCAAAAGGGATTAAAGGACGTTAATGTACGTATATAACATAACAAGCAATATCAAATAATATGCCGCATTTTTATTTTTTCAGTTTTCATTACATAAAACATATCGTACTGTAATTATAATTTTATTTTTATATTATATTCTTCGCTTCTATTAGTAGCAGGGTGATGTTATATAGCCTTAAGGGTATTGTTCGCGGAAATGAGCGAAACGAGTGTTTTCATTTTTCAGTTTAAACCTATTTAGAACTTACTGACACCTATCATACTTTCAAGGTAGCATAATGAAAGACTGAAATTGATGACTGAAGTAATTTCAAGAGTTAAATATCAATAATTACGTAAATATAAACGCATAAAGTTGATAAAAAATCAGAGAAATGGCGCAAACAGGGTTTTGTATTTTTTCGTTTATTTCGTCACGGAGTAAGATCTGAAATCAAAATATACAATAATGGGTTCTCTAAATACTAAATAATTTGACTAAAAACATATTAGGTCCTGTTTTATTCATAATACTGCAGTTTTCGTAAGTATAAAACGCCCAATTTTGGGCCGCCATCTGTTTCATACATTTTTATATGGACAGTTTACGCGTCCGCCGCGAGTCGCTAGTTTCAATAGATCGCGTTCAGAATTTGGCGAATGCCAGCGTGGGGAGCACGTCCATTTTGTTGGCGATCACAGCTAAACCGCTAGATAATCACACGAGATCAGTTATTTCTTAGTTCAATAAGTGAAATTTGGAAAACAATGTGTAATCACTTTGATGTTTGAGGTTATTGCTTATTATATTACATGCGATTTTTTTCTTTCGAAGGGAACTGCTAAAGTTGATTTATTCTACATGTATATTTTAAGAAGTATTTTACTTGATGCGACGCCATATTTGATATAAATTTATTCTTGCGTCATTTATGCCTATGACTGGTATGTCAGACATGATATGAAAAAATCATGATAATTAATGTACATAATTTTGATTTACCGCTTGATGTTTCGGATATTATGATAAGAAGTTCAGAATATACATACATGATACCTACTGACATCACTTCAGCTTTCTTCCCAGTAGGTAGGCAACAATGAGTGAACCCCAGGATAGGTTGTTTATGGTGTATATATATATATATATGTATGTATGTATGTATACACACACATATACATAATTATATATTATGCATAATGACCGTGACCGAATTCAGGGTAGTCAGAGTTTGAGTATGCATTTGTGATGCTCGAAATCATAAATATGCATTTGGGATACTCTTTGGCATCTTGAATTAGAGTTTTTAGCGTACTGCAGAATAGGTTATACCGGTACCGGACAGATATACGGAAAGAACGGCAGCCAGTTAGATTTTGTTTTTTTTACGACTCAGACTCATCTCTCTCAAGAAGGGTAGACCGCGGAGCAATTTTTTAGAGACAAATTGCTATCGAAATCCGAATTCGGTCACTAGTCTCTCATAGCGGTATTGGAGGTCGCACCAAAAAAAATGTATAATTATTATACATATCCTGCTGCTCAAAATTTTGCCCAGTAGTCTGTAGGTATTGTTTGCCTCGGCAAACTTTACGCATAAATCGAATATTTGAAGTTCTTTTTCAGCTCAAAACCATACGAAAATACAAGCGCATTACTAGGCTCACAGACTCCTACAGGAGGTCGGGTTAGGGTACTCACTCAAATACGTTCCAAAACACTATTTCTTATTGTTTCTATAAAATTACAATTATTTACTACAAGTGATTTATTATTTAAATATTGATTACTTTTATATATTTATTACTACAATGTTTTTAATATATATTAATAAATAATAAGTTGTTGAATAATCTGATTATAATTTATTAGTGTTTGTTTCGTTCACAAATTGATACGCGGAACGTACGTAATGCGATCCGCCATGACAATAAAGTTTGTTATGATTTTCTTATATCAAGTTTGATGTGATTTATTTCAGTGTTTTTGAAACTATCGTAGTGTGGAACCTGTTTATATCGCAAACATAAATAACATTACATAAAATATCCCCTATTATCCCGCCGCATTGCTTTGTGAATCGATATTTATAGAAAAATGCTTCATGCATAAGAATTTACAAATGAAATAACAACAATTTATCTGCAAGAAATCTAATTTATCATACTGATTTGATATTGACTTATATTAACTTTGATTGTAACTTATTTTAGATATAAAAACATTCTTGGCCACTACTAAAACAGAAAGGTAACATCAAAAGTATTTATCCCAGAGATAAACAAGGGGCTGCATTTGTTTTACACGGACTTGTTTCTATAACAAAACATCGACTTTGTTTTGGAATAAGGTGGTAGGTATCTGTAAGAACATACACACATCAACATGGTCTAGGGATATTTAACTCAAACCTAAATAACTAAAATTATACTACCTTTTAGTTAAGACACCTGTATCTGTAGTATTATATCATCTGTGCCTGTATATTAAATTAAACCTTGATTATTAACCTATCTGATTAAATGAAAATATTTTAGTGCAAGTTGTAATTTAAAAATATCTAGAACAAGAGAAAAACCTCTGATAAAACTTCAAACTAAACTTTATTTTTAAAACATTAAAACTTCAACATAACATTTACTTTTTTTTACTAAAATCGTGTTCCACTGAAAATCAATAATGTGTAGATCTTCCTAAGACATTCCTGACACATCTGCAGGGGTTCGGCATGCTTAAAACAAGGGTGTCAATATCCCGTTGTGGATTATTGTCCCAAGTCCTGCTAAGATGCAAGAAAAGATGGTTTTCACTGACAATATCTTCTGGGAAATTTCTTAGAGCTCTTCTCTGAAGCATATCCCAGGCATGCTCAATAGGACTTAAGTCTGGAGATTGCGCAGGCCAGTCTAAAGCCTGGACATTGTGCTGTTGTAACCAAGTTGTAACAATACGCGCAGATAATTTGTCATCTTATTTTTTTCTATAAGGCCAGTATTAAATCTAAATTATTATTAATTAAATTTAAATCTAATTCATGATACTGATTTGATATTGACTTATATTAGCGTTGATTTTAACTTATTTTAGATGAGTGAGGGGGCAGTGACGGAACGCTGGACAAGGTTACTCGCTAAAAATAGAACTCATTTCCATACACAGGAAATAACTTACACTAATCAGTAGATGTCCATACCTTAGTCACTAATCAAAGTGTAATGTAACCTTAATATGAGCATTTATAAAATTAAATAATAGGTACCTATTATTACAAACAATATTTTAGTGCAGTAACCATTACTTACATACATTATAGACTATAACTAAATTTATAGTATACTTATTTCAGGAGCTTATGTAAGTAGTAAATTGTATATCAATACACGATGTGTGTTTGCAAATTTTAACACCTACAGAGAAAAAAAGAAAGAAACTTTATTCACTACATTAACAAAACACAAACATGGAAAAAATATAGGTATGTAAAAAACCATTGATGCAGTAAAAGGTGCTGCCTCAGTATACGATGCAGCTAGGCTGCAATCACTGGTCCTCCGGCAGCACCCAATTCGGAAACCGTCACAAGCTGCATAATATAATAAATAACAAACATACACAAAATAACTAATTTATAATATACAAATACAGATATAATACGAGTTCGGCTGTAGCCCAGTGGCTAAGAACTCGGACTTCGTATGAGAAAGGTCCTAGGTTCGAATCCCGACTCTAGCATGTACCAACGAATGAAATTTAAATATTTGTTTTTAATTTACGTATATAATTTACAGTCACTAACGGTCAGGAAAAACATCGTGAGGAAACCTGCCTATCCCTCAGGATAGGTAATAGTCAATGCCTATACACGGCGATACGGTTCACTACCTATCACGTTGGGTGTTGTCTATCTAGTGAGACGCGTGCTTCGAATGACCCATACCTAACATGCCTTCGAAATTTCGGAGATGTGCATTCAAGCCTCAGACTACCCCGCCATAATAAAAAAAGGAGTGTGTAAACACAAATCGTGAAGCGTATGTATGTATATAATACGCATACATAAAATTAATACACTATAATTCATAATCATACTTCGGGCAACATAAACAAGAACATATATATATATATTATATACATGTAGATAGATGTAGGCACACACATACACAGTCATACATATTATATATACATTATAAACAGTAGTAACATCGTATAAACATACATTAATATATTTATTATACATACATACATTTATTCAAACTCATATATAGAAAGAAAAATATATAACTATGGTATTTGCACTGACAAGATGAGACATTGATAGGAGTTAGGGTAAGGATTTTTGTTGTTCGAGAAGACAAGCCTTATACCTAAGGTAGAAAACTCCCCTAGAAGCAACGTCGCGAATAGGTGGAGGTATTTCATTCCAGCATTTGGACGCAGAGGTACTTACATCTGGTGCTAGTTTCTATACCAAAGAGCAATTACAAAGGTTCGTGGTCTAAACCATATTTAAACGTAAAAGAATAGCTGACAGTTACAGATTCCGAGAGCTAATAATCATCTTACTACTTTCATTTTAAATACGCCAGACTGTTACTATATCAAATTAACAAATAGTAAAATAGGTAGGTACGCTTTGTGAGGTCAGGTGTATGTGTTTTGAGTATGCCGAGAAGACACATCATCGTTACAAAACAACAAGCAACAAGACAATTTCAATGCATATAATTAAATCGTAGTTACTAAAGTATCTGAAAACTATCTACGAGTGCGCAGTGTTTATAGTTTTATAATCCTGAATAGGTACAAAATACTGTGCTCACATTACGTCGCTGCCGCCGACCCCGATTGATATGGCTACGTCACATCCCACATCCCTTTCGGGGTAGTCAGATGTTGACTGGCAACTAAGTTTTTTTGCATTTTTTTGTCAATCGAAACCCAATCGTTACCTGATTATCAATAGCCAATGTAATAGGTGATTAACTAAGTCCTTACATAACCAAACCAGGTTCCCTCACTAAAACAACAGCACGTGAACAATTTAAATGGTCACCCATCCAATTACTTTCCACGCCTGCGTTGCTTAACTTCGGTGATAGAACGAGAACCGGTGTTTAAATCACAACCGTAAAATCCTATTTTACGATCACAACATAAAATATTTCAGCAAAAACATTATTGACATTACATAACACAAAAACAAATAATTGACAGTATAATAGTAGTTTATCAGGATCAAAAGATATCTGTATGAAAATCGAGACATTTACATTTTTCGCACGACTGCCCGCCTATAAAAGTCTGTGATCCTAGTACATATTCCGTTTGTAAATTTAGTCGCAAAATCAAGCAGTATTAGGGCAAAATAAAATTAGGTTTTATAATGAGCTCAATTTTATTTCAATATGTGTAGTGTGGGTAAATGTAACTAATAAATTGTATGACTACTATATCTACAATATGGTAAAAAGTACAGTGAATGAACTGAATTAACCTAGGTAATCATAATACTTACGCATATGAAAAATGACTACAGCCGATCTTTCGTTGAAGAACATATTTTATTTCAAAAGCATTATAATCTAAAAACATAGTTTTACAAATTCGTTAACCTTTCGGAGTCAGTAAATGAGTGGTTAGGTAGTTGCATACCTACATACATACATAATGTAATCTGTACTAGCATCATTACAAACACTGGAAAACTTGAATTTATTTCGTGTTGGATTGATTACCATCTGGATTTGGGTGAGAATATCAGTTTATACGTTACATCATATGGAAACGATACGTATTTATTGATATAACTATCTGCAATTTACACGCCGCGGCGGCGCGTCGTCATGATCAAAACTATCTGTCACGTTCGACAGAGAATATCTGCTAAGAAGTCGGTCTGGATTGTCGAAAAATCATCACAATGTTTATTTTATGTTAGATAGGTAGATAATGTACGTTTTATTTAGCAATTAAAAAATTGTCTTGCAATCGGCACACTATTGAGTTTAAAAATCAATTATACTATTAATATAAAACTCCCATAAACGTTTCGCGATGTTTTGAAATTCGCGCCTTTTTATATTTTATATTCTGTCCAACCGCTAAAAACAGCACTAACGCGCAATGTACTCAGCGCTGCTGCGCTAGAAATGTCGGATTTTTGACAGTTCGTGAATTTATTTTTGGAATACAATACCCTTAAGCCTTTCTCAATAAATGGTCTATCTAACACAAAAAGAATTTTAAATTCGAATCACTAGTTCCTGAGATTAGCGCGTTCAAACAAACAAACAAACTCTTCAGCTTTATAATATTAGTATAGATATATGATAACAATATATTTGACTGTAATATATGATTGATTAGTACGCCCTCAGTGAAAAGTTTCAAAAACAGACAAGAAAAACATTTTTAAACTTTAAAAACTCAAGTGAAACTTTCAACATACACGCATCAACCTGAAGAGCTACTAGTATTTAATAAATAACAACAAATGATACCTGCAACTTGAGCTCAATAGATTCCACAGGCATCGAGGGTTCAGGCTCCGCTGGCTCCTGTTCAGGATCACGAAGCTCCGAGATGACTCCAGCTATCAACTCCATCCGTGATGACACTTCTGGCACCACCATCTCTAAGGCGGTCACGAAGGCTCTTATCACGTCACCGTTGAGCGGGCCGTAGTCGCCTGGAGATATGATAGGTGGTGGTTAAAATGGTTCTTAAATGATTGTTGGATTGGTCTGAATTTGGTAGATATGGGTCATTTTGGTATATTAGGTTCTTTATCATTACATAATATAAAATTCCCTTTGTATGCTTAAATCTTTGAAACTACGCAACGTATGTTGATGCGTTTTTTTTAATAGATAGAGTGATTCAAGAGGAAGGTTTATATGTATAATAACATCCATTAAATAGTGGAGTAGGCTATATAATTTATACCCGTGGAAAGCCGGAGCGGATCACAGTAGTAAATATAATAGGTTCTTTAATAGCTTTTTGACGTGGTTAGAAGTTGGGTGATATGTATGATTGGTATTTTTTAGGATAAGTTGGTATTATCGGGGTTGTGATGGAATATTCGTGATAGCTTCTTGAGTATTTACGTTTACGGAATAAAAAAAAACAATTATAAAACGCATCTATAATAGAGTGAGGGAAAACACCGTAAAGAAATCTCGGAGAAAAAACAGTACTTTTTTAGTAATAGTTTACGGATCACTACCTGTCACATTACGTAAAGACTATCTCGTGAGATTCAAGAAGACAATAGAATCACTGACTCCAGAATCGCAATGGACACTTAAATCCTCCACAAGGAATACAGAACGAGAATGTAGTTATATATGAAAGAATTTCATTTATTATTCAGTTACGTCATTTTACGCAGTTTAAGCCCTTTTTTACTAACAAACAGCCTTAGTAAAAACATATTAACCCATCTCCCCTCCCGCAAAGACCAACCTACGCACCAACATACACCTATTCACACCTCTACGTCCCTAACGTCATAAGCAGACTATAATAAAAAACTAATATAACCAACTAACCAGTGAGGACATCAGTGATAAGGGTCTGCATAGCCGTGCGGCCCACCTGATCTCCGGCATCATACACCCTGAGGAGGCAGCCGAGCTCATGCAGCACGTGCTGACGGGTGCTGAAGCCAACTGGGTCCTCAGATTCACTGGGACACGGGGCTGCTACGATGCTGGAAGGAATACGGGTATAGGTATATATGGGAAGGAAAACGGTATTTTGACGACCTCCGTGGCGCGATCGGTTAGATACCTGAACGCTAATCGTGAGGTCCCAAAGATTACCGGTGGAGGCAGAGTTCAGAACTACGCTTTTCTACTGCTTTCCAGTCTGGTCGTTGATTATATATGATATATGTATTTATCTATATTTAATATGTATACATTTCTTAAATATACGTTGACTAGTACCCTTAACTCAAGTCTTTAATGAACTTACCAAGGGGCTAGTTCAATTGGTGTAATAATGTCCAAATATTATTATTATTATAGGTAATAGGTTCACGGCCCTTAGTCCATGTTGGGATGGACAAAACTTTGGAGACATATTGGCCGGAGAATGTTTTGACGACCTCCGTGGTGCGTGGTGCACCTGAACGCTAATTTTTAGGTTCTGGGTTCTATTCCCGGTGGAATGTTTTAATCTATGTAATAAGTATACTATCTCGTTGGAAATATACCGGACTTTAGATAAACTACATCTTTTCAGTTACGTGCGATGACATCATAAGTGACGTGACGTGAAGAAAGATGGAAATGTGAATGTTGGCACGAAACGTGTAAGACGTAAAAATAAACAAACCTTCTTTTCTAATATAGGAGGCCACTAAGGGGCTGAGCGTCAAAGGAATATATTGGGCGATGGCAACCTGTCACTAATGTTGCATATTAATGCCATTACAACTTCAATATTATTGCCATGTGACCAAAAATGTAAAATAGTCATTAATAAATACGTTAATACATGTATTTACACGTACACGCATTAGTATTACAAAAAAAACTACTTACGCCTTAATATACCCAGTAAGAACCACTAAATCTGGCAGCACAGTCTCCAAGGTTTCATCATCATTGATAGCCTGGAGATGCGACGCCAGATGGCGCCAGTACCACGCCGTTTCCTTGTTCAGCCTCTCCGCTGGTATCAGACGGAGTTTGCGATCCGTTGGTAACCATTCTAGAAGCTCTGATATAGGGAGACGTCTGGAAGATAGAAATTTTGTTATGTTAAGCGGTCTGTCATAATAATATTTGGACATTATTACACCAATTGAACTAAACCCTTGCTAAGTATAATTAAGACTTGTGTGAAGGGTACTAATTCAACGTAAATATAAGAAATATACACCTATTATGTATAGCATTCATATGTATATAGCATTTATAATCAACAACCAGACTGGAAGAACTTTGCTTCTATCGGGAATCGAACTCGAGACCTCGTTTCGAATGTTAACTAATAGTACCAAGCTGTGTCGGGATCATATTCTGACATCAACGATACATACAAAAACTGCTAGTATGTTTGTTTACATACATAGACACCTTCACGTCTTTTAATCCCTTTCTGGGTGGACAGAACCTCGGAGATAAAAAATCTTCTAGGTCACTGTTTAGCATGAATATTGGGGTAGGTGATGTCATAATGGAGCATTGGTGACAGGTTGCTAGCCCACCACCCAATAGATACTATTTACCCATACTTCCGTCTCCTACGACATGTATACTATACTCTAATGATCCTAAGTTAATCTTTTGCATACAATACATTTCGAAACAGCCGAATTGATGATTTTACATCAACTTCAAAGGTATTAACCAGATAGTCGGCACCTAATGTGACAGACGGTGAACCGTAGCACATTTTAAGCACTTACTACATCCTTTATCTTGAAAAAGGTAGGTCTTCACTTGAAAATAATATATCAATCTTCTCACTGTAGAACTTCATACATTATATGTATAATACTTTTGTTATAATACTTTTATGTATATACAAAAACCCTACATATCCTTTTATACGAACAACTACACCCATAACTTACTTAAACAGCGACTCTAGCACCTTCCCTGCCACTTCTTGTGAGTCCTTTGCATCCTTGACGTTGTCCAGCCGAATGGCTTTTAGCAGGTCTATGATATTGCCTTTGAACGTGCTCACCCATCCTGGTATGAGGATCTCTTCTACTACACGTCTCACTTTAGGACTGCGCTCTGTTAAACCTACCTGTAATGATAATAAAGGTAACTTCACTACATAGTATAAAACAAAGTCGTTTTCTCTGTCCCTATGTCCCTTTGTATGCTTCAATCTTTGAAACTACGCAACGCATTTTGATGCGGTTTTTTTAATAGATAGAGTGATTCAAGAGGAAGGTTTATATGTATAATAACATCCATTAAATAGTGGAGTAGCCTATATATTTTATACCCGTGCGAAGCCGGAGCGGGTCGCTAGTTACTCGTATTATATAAAAACTTACCCGTTAGTTATTAAACATGAGTATAAATCGCGAATCTCTTAAAACTATAATTACCTGTAATGTTAAAGGAATGAAGTAAACAAATAAATGTTTGTCCTGTTTTAGTTTGGGACGTAAAAAATAACGATGCTGCCGAGCTTCCCGTTATGACGTAGGAGGCGACTAAGGGACTAGGGGTAAATAGAATCTATTGGGCAATGTACTAGCAACTTGTCATCAATGTTCTATAAAGACATTGCAACCCTAATATTCATGCTAAAAAGTTACCGAGATATTATATCTCCAAGGTTCTGTCCACCCCAAAAAGGATTAAAGGACGCGAATGTATATGTACGAAATTGCCAGTGATAGTACATACATACGCCTCACAACTTGTGTATACACCCTCCCTTTTTTATTATGGCGGGGTAGTCAGAGGCTTGAATGCCCATCTCCGAAATTTCGAAGGCATGTTAGGTATGGGTCATTCGAAGCCCGCGTATCACTAGATAGACAGCACTCAACGTGATAGGTAGTGAACCGTATCGCCGTATATAGGCACTGACTTTTACCTATCCTGAGGGATAGACAGGTTTCCTCACGATGTTTTCCCTCGCCGTGATAGTCTAGGACGTAAATAAAATGCTAACTAGCTGCTATTCATACCGGGTTCTCGAAAAACGCTACTAAGAGAAGAATTAATCAAATCTATTGTGCGATAGACATTAAACCTGTTATTAATATGAGGACTAGCAATTTTGTAATTCTTAATGACGTCAACACAAGCTTGATAAAATTGTCGTCTTGACACAGAAGGAAACAAGTATATGTATATGAAATCAGTTACTCATTCTATTTATAAATCACTACATAGTATAAAACAAAGTCGCTTTCTCTGTCCCTATGTCCCTTTGTATGCTTAAATCTTTGAAACTGCGCAATGGATTTTGATGCAGTTTTTTTAATATATAGAGTGATTTTTTAATAGATAGATAATAACATCCATTAAATAGTGGAGTAGGCTATATATTTTATACCGGTGCGAAGCTGGAGCGGGTCGCTAGTTATTATATAAAAACTTACGCGATAAGTCCCGTTAGTTATTAATTATGAGTATAAATCTACATATAACGTATATCTCGTATTTCAATGGAATTAAAGAAATCTATTGTGCGATAGACTAGTCACATACATACACATCACGCCCGATTCTCTGTTGAGTGGTAGGCAGAGATCATGGGTCCCCATCGGTCCCAATCCTGACAAACCATTTTTGGCACTCATACACTGTATATAGGACTATAATATGTCTTATAAATACTAATAACCTGTTATCAATGTCCCATATTAATATGACGAGTAACACAGGACTCATCAGTCAATCATCCTATTTATATGCATAAAATATGGAATTCTGTACCTTCAATATAAGCACTCGCTGCTTCACCTTCAGTTGGGTGACATTAATAGTAGCTATGTAAAGGAAGGCCGCTCGTCTCACCGCTTCATCAACATCACAGAGACGCTTCATAACAAATGGTACATTGCGAGTGCATTTTGCTATTGACATTACTACGGCTCTGAAATAAAACAAATATAATCAATATAATATCCATTCCATTCGACGTAGCTCAGTTGTTTGGGGTTTGGCTCTGTATCAGTGGGTACAGGGTTCAAATCCCGCTTGAGCATGTACCAATGGAAATGAAGTTTAATAAATTTCTATGTACATTTTCGTAATAAAAACACATATATGAAATGCATCGCATTATACGGTTCGTCGAACAGGTAATAGTTAGTGCTTGTAAATGGCGACATGGCTGACCACCTGTCACATTGAATACTGACTATCTGGTCAACACGTGGATTGAGGTGTCCATAGAGCTACTACCTTCGCAATTGCGGAGATGGAAACCTGAACCTCTGACTACCCCGCAAGGGTTAAATGGTCGTGAATGCGTTGTCTTTTTTTATGTCTTTTATTATATCCATGATTACTATTAATTCTGTTTTGGGATCTCTTTAATCCATTTTAGGGTGCCCAGAATCAGTGACAAAACATTTCCGAAGTAACATTTTATATAAACACCAGGACTGTACACTCAAACACGTACATTACACCCATTTGCCCAAAGAGGGGTAAGCAGATATCAAAGAACCCCATTTTTCCCAATCCTTAACTGACATTTATACAACACATATATTTACACCTCTCTTGTAATATACTCAGCAATTTTAGGTACTGCTTCACACTGTTTTATTATATCGCTTATTAGGATGATCCCTATGTACCAAGAAAACGGATACATCGTATTTGTACCACTGGTAGATTCATAAACAGTAACTACTGTAAAACAAATGGAAAGTGTTCTTCTTAACTCTGTTTTCATTGAAGTCAGAATGTCTGTTATTCTGGTTTAAATTTTTAACTGTTTACACCAAAGGGGATTACAAAAAGTTTTTGTACCAAAGGTCGTTTCCTTCAAGGGCAACTCAACAATTGTAAGTTAAATCAACTCACCGTCTCACCGAAGAACTAGGATCGCAGCTCATATGGAACCTGTAGGCCCTGGTAACTTCATCATCAGGGTCCATTGGGTTCTGGAGACGTGTTAGGGCCAAAGCAGCCCTGCACCGTACTGCTCCACGCGTGTCTTGGAGACGTTGCATCTGGTTATTGTGAATTATTAGCAAGAGTTAGTATCATGATAGTCGGGTAGTAAATAGCAAGTTGACTTGGTGCCAATCTTTCCAGCATTTCACAGGAGGCAAGTAATAGATCTGGGGTAAATGGAACCTATAGGATGATGGGCTTGCTACCTATCACTAACTAATGTTCCATATGACATTACAAGGCCCAATATTTCAGGGTCAGAGCTGTCCTGCACTGCACTGGATCAGACATGTCTTGAAGATGTGCCATCTGAATATTATTGTTAGCTAGAATTTGTCTCATGATAGTTTAGGTAGTAAATAGAAAGCTTAGACTACTAAGGGTTAATGGAACCTATTATATTATTATATTGATAAGTAAATAGTATCCAATTTTAATTATTAGAGTAATCACAATGCCCATATTCAAAATTAAAAATGACCAAGAGATTCTGTATTGAAAGGTCTATCTACATACATATACGTTACACACAATTTCCTCTAGATCCCCTCTTTCCCGATCCTGACAAACCACATCACCCTATGTCAATATGGCATTCATCTGACTGTCCTATATCACAGTATTATTTACCTTAAATTAATTTAAAGGACATGAAAGTATTTGTAGCTATTAGTACAACACAAAAGCGATAACAATTCCAATAGTGCATTAAAGACAACCAATTCAATATAATGTCTCAAATAACTTTCCATTCTGAACGCAATCAATGTAAGTATAAGTAAAACCTCACCTGCAATGCTAGTAATTTTTCACACAAATTGTCATCTAGGGAGGCGTCATCTCCCAGTGCAGCCAACACAGCTGCTAACAGCTGACTGGCACGGTAGCGTACTGATTGGCCAGATACACATTGACACTGCAAGGAAGAAGTGTTTAGATGGAATTTAATTGAGGAAGAGATAGAAAGAAGATGCTAAAATGGTATGTAAAAGCCCCAAGCTGCCATTTTTTTTCACATGATGTAAGAGACTAGTGACATATGGAATCTATTGAGTGGTATGATTGCAAGAGTGACCAAGGAAATATTATGTTGCTGAGGTTCTCTGGATCCTACAAAGGATTGATGCCCATGTTATCATGAATCTAATTCTATATCATTAGTTCAGGGGTCTTAGTCTACTAATGCACAAGCGCAGTTCAATAATAGTGTGAAGTTGGAAGTGCACTAGTGTGTCAAACTTTACCAGTAAATTTAGCAAAATTGCTAAATTTTGCTTAAAAAATTGCTAAATTGGTCACTTACTAATCCACTCATTACTAACACACTATTATTCACACTATTATTGATCTAATATTGAACTGATATTTTGCAAAAAGTATTAATGGAGTAAGGCTCCAGATGATTGCATAGCTAGGTATTACCCTTTATACCCTGGTTTGGTTTTGGTTTTGTTTGTATGGCATACAATGTGTGTATCACACTTTATGTGTACCTAGTCTCTATTACCATTAGTAAAATTATATCTGGATAGACCCATACAGTAATATTACGTAGAATAACTAAGTTTCCTCACCAAACACACCCTGAAAAATAATCAAATACCAGTATAGAGTATGAAACTTTACTTACGCTGAATATTATATCGAAAATAAACAACAGGAACTCTTCTTCATCGTTCAAAGAGGTGCAAAATGTAGCCACAAACTGTATTACTCTATCTACATTAGCACTGGTGTCCCCGAAAGTAAACAAATAGTGAAGAGCGTTTTTAAAACTAACTCTAAAGTCATCTTCGGGCATCTGAAATACATTGAATAAATGTAAAAGTCGAAAATGGACTAAAGCATTATTGTTATTTGTTGATAAAAACCATAAAAGATGTCTTATTTATAAGTAAATTACCTTTTTGTAAAGTTTATTCATTTCCTTGATGTATTTTTTATGTTGAACAACATTGTACTGAACATTTTGGAATATCTGAAACATTATTGGATTGTTTTGAGGATTTGGGTTTGGCATTTTGTACGTTTGCTTAATACGTTTAATATTATCACTAAGTGTACTTAATTAATTTTCTCTAAAATTAGTACACAATTAAGGAAATAACGTTGTTTTCAAACTTTGAATTATTTTTATTTATAACATGGCATTTGGATGGTGTCAGTGACTGCGTAAGAAATCTACATTTTGTTAAGGACGTACTAGACACACAGGTTTCATCGCATCATAATCTTTTATAAATATTATAATTAGTTTATAAATATTAACAATATTGTAATGTAATATTTTTTGTTAATATTATTTATTACCTGTTGTGGAAAATGCTTATGAAATTAAATTGACTGTTGATATGATTAGTTTCAATATTTTAAAAATATACATATAATATAATGATTCTGACCTATGTAATTTCCTCTAGGCAGAGAGATTACATTAACTACAAAGATGCATCAATATCGATGACTTTTCGTAACGATCTTTTTGGCATTTCGGCCTAAAATATGCAGTCATTATATTATTATAAAAAGTGAATACGTAAATTAAATCAGGATCTATTGTTGTTATTATATGTCTATAATTAATCGTGCTAATTTATGAAGTGACAAAATTAAAAGCGGAAGAACTTAACTGGTTCAAATGAAATCTAGAGTTTGGAAATCATTTATATTATTAAATGTAGCTAGATACTAGCAGTTACTATTTGCTATTAGCCGGTAGAGATCGCGCCACATAAATTGGCAGTAGGCAAACTTGGAACTAAATTTGACGTTTCCGCTATTGCGTGTTATTTTGTATGAAAGGTAAATTTAGTATTACTAGCATTGTGTTTTTTGCTCACTCTTTGTAATTTTTATGTTTGTTAAGGGTGATTATAATAAATTGATTTCCGGAGTTTCTTGTTAGTTCTTCTCCAAGCTAGGGTCTCCGCTGAACTAACCTCGGTATAAAATATGTAAAGACAATGCTCTGTGCCATGTTTGAAATAATAGTTTTTAGAGATTCGCGATTTATACTCATGATATAAGATATAAGGGTGTGAATAAGATTGATTGCAGCTGTGGGAAATCCTACGTCGGACAGACTAAACGGTCTATTGCGGACAGAGTGAAGGAACACATAATATATGTAATATATAATAAGAAGGATAAGTCCCGTTAATTATTAATCATGTTTGAAACAGTTTAATAAACATATTTTGACTTTGATATATTAATTTGTTTTATTTGAGTTTATAGCTCTTCAACCAAAGACCGTTACAAATGAAACCTATAATGTATCGAGCCGTAGGGCACAGTGAGTGCTAGTTTTGGCGTGTTTACTGGTAACACTGAATTACGCGACTGTGGCGACGCCTCCAACTGCCGATTTATGTGGCGCGATCTCTAAAAGTGGTTGATATGCAATAATGCCGTGTATGGACAGTTACGAGTTTGTATACTTATAAAGTGTAGAAAATATATTGAACATTTTGCTTAGGGAATAAATGAAAAACTTGTAAATTGTAATCAAAACCGTGCTTTATTGTCATGAACTATTTGTCACAATTGTAGGTAGTAGTTTTAATACTTAAAATTACAGTAAGAATATTTATAATATTTTCTTTTGTGTACGGATTTGCGTTGATTAATATTTTGCTTAACAATACTTAGTGAAAAAACAATATTTCCTGTTATGTACAAATCACAAAATGGTGTTAGTTTACATTATATTTATTTATCACTACAATATATAAAACTTTCGTGTGACAAAGATCTAATGAGTGTCTAACTCCGCCTTTTTATTTATAAAAATTAGGCGCGAATAGAGCGTCGTTATTTTTCTTTGAAATTTTGTGATAGCTATAGCAAGAGAAAATCTTTTTTATCATAAAACTTAATATATTCAATGCTTAAATTATGCAATTGTTATATAATTCATTTCATATTGAACGCTACTACGGCTACGATTAACGGTCGTGATGTTATTAATAAATTTAGTCACTTATTCATTATAATCTTTGTCACAGTGAGTTTAGTAAGCAAGATATATATTTAAAAAGGTAAACTACAAAAATGTCATTCATCCATTCATATCTAGCGAATATCACAATAATTTCATCTTCACATTGAGTAATAATAATTTTAATAAGCTATGTTGGATAATAATAATAAGACGTTCATTGAAATGATTAAAGTTATAATCTCATTTCTTATAAATTCTGGTAGGTATCTTACTGTTATTAATTTACCTATCGAATTTTCATACCTTCTCGATAAAGATATATGATATATTTCAAAACGAGTAAAGGGCTGACTTTGACTGCTTTGATTACAAACTTTAGTACGTCATATCTTTACCATTATAAGTACTAAGTAAAAAAAAAGTATACAAAAGCGCTTATTACTCGTTTTGGAACTAGCACGTAAGTAAAATTTGTGTTTTCTTAAATAAGCACAATAGCTTGGCCTATAAATTACTCTAGATCTTCGATAAGAGCGTCCAATTCCTTTCTGAGTGCCGCTGATTCTTCTCTCTGCTTCAATACATCATCCTGCAAACGGTCTACGTTGGCGCAAAGCAGAGCGTTTCCCTTCTTCAAGGCGTGTATTCTGGTTTCGTGCCTCTTCAGTCGTTTCGTCAAGTTGTCTTTCTTTTTAGGTAATGGCGCGTCCTGAAAGGTTAATGATTTAATATTAAAGTGTGTAAACAGCTTACCAATATCTCTGATTTAAAAAATATTGGATATCGCGATATAAATCTGCGTATGTGTCGGCTACGGCAGGTAAACTACAAAAAATTAGGGCTATCAGTTGTCGTTCTTCTTACAATGTCGTAAGACTATTCTCACCGGAGCAATGACGGAGTTGGTACCAACATCACAACCATGCCATCACAACCACTATATTAATCGTAACAAATACCTAAAGTTGTTGCGTTCTTGTGCGTGTTGTTCTCTGCGGTTCTGAACGTGCGCGATGGGCTTTATTTTTCTTATTTTTACCCGTAACCAAACTTGGCGATGATGATGATAAATACGAAAAGATAGTAAGTAATAAATTGAAATATAAAAGATACCTCAGGTTCACTTTCACTCTCTGTGTCACTCTCAGTTTCCTGTTCAGTTTCAGTTTCGGTCTCCTCTTCCTCTGAGGAGGACTTCTTGGACTCTTCCTCCTCTTCTTCTTCTTCGTCTTCGTCTTCTTCATCAGACCCTACTTCTTTCATCATGGCGGCCATCTTGTCGACCTCTCGCTTTAGGACTTTGTATTTTTTCTTTTCGTCCCTGCAGATATTGAAGGTTTGTTAGTGCTAGTTTTTAAGTATATTTACAACTAGGAAACTGTATTCATAAGTAATTCCTATAATATATACGATCATTTTTTAATCCAGTCATTGTATGCTTGTCCTATAATGTATATTCAAACTACAATATATTGCAAGACATATAAAGTTTATAACTTGTGCTTTAAAGTTGCCCATTGGTAAATTACGGTGACGAGTTAGCCAACTTAACCTCCATCATTATATTGATATTAAATACTCACTTCAAAGCAGCCTGTTGGTTCTTCAAAGACATCTTGTAGGCCATTCTTTCTCTCTTCATGTTGTCTTGCTTCTCTTTCAAGTGCCTGATCTTGTTCCTCATGTTGCGGATCTCCTTCTCCATCCTCTTCTGTTTCTTTTCCTCGCTTTCTTCCTGTAATTAGTAAATAAAAAGCATCGTCAGTTCACATAAAAAATAATTTGTGAATTTGACTACTCCGATGTCGGAAAAACATCGCGGGGATGCCTATTTATATATTATCTATTCAGTATAGGTCATTGTTTTTCAATAGCGGGCGTGTCATGTGCAGACTATTTGGTTCACATGAAATGTTTATATAATCTTCGTATTCTTTATTTACTTTAAAATGAATAACTTCATTGATTGTGAAAATACTGACCCATGTCAGGGTTATGTGTTAACTATAAGAGTTGTCATCGTCGAGCAAGTTTAGGTTCTTAAATAATAATGACATTATTATACCAATTGAACTAGCTCCTTGTTAAATACAATTAATACTAGTCAACATATATTTAAGAAATATATACTTATTATGTATAGAAAAATACATACATAATCAACGACCTGACTGGAAAACAGAAGAAAAACGTAGTTCTTAACTTTGCCTCCACATTACATTAGCGTACAGGCGGCTAACCGATCAAGCCATAGAGGTCGTCTATGTCTGATCAAATTATCATACGAACCTCTTCCTCTTCAGAAATTTCTTCTTCATCAAAGCTGTCCTCTTTGTTGACAGACTGTTGTTTGATGGCGTGACTGGCTCTCCTTCCACCGCCACCAGGCACTATTCCCTGTAACACGTAACATTATGTAATCGTTGACATAAAAATCCTTGTACTAATGATCACTACATAGTATAAAACACAGTCGCTTTCTTTGTCCCTATGTCCCTTTGTATGCTTAAATCTTTGAAACTACGCAACGGATTTTGATGTGGTTTTTTTAATAGATAGTGATTCAAGAGGTAGGTTTATATGTATAATAACATCTATTAAATAGTGGAGTAGGCTATATAGTTTATACCCGTGCGAAGCTGGAGCGGGTCACTAGTATTGTATAAATTTAAACAGACACATATGACACCTGTCTCTCTAAAAAGGTGTAGAAAGAAATACTAGGTACCATTTTGTTAAATGCTGAAAATGCAGTTGTTTGTAATTAGTGTTCCACTTTGTAATGTCTGTATCGTCTTTGTCATTTTTACGATGAACAAACCTTTGAACAGTTACCTCATTATTATTGTCATTATGATCAGTATAAGCAGAAGCATTAAAGACGGTGTTAGCGATATTCTTTCTAGCAGCACTCTTTCTCAGTTCATTAGCTTCGGAAGAATTGACGTCTATATTAAGTAACCGGCACTCTTTTTCGAAATCTAATTGCCGTTTGCGGTAAAAAGACATTGGTTCTTCAACAAAGGTATCGTCTTCCTGGTCCCTCTGAAATGTATTAGTAAAAGCGTATATTCTGTTAGATAGCATCAGCTAATAATTAGCATTTCAATTACATTATGATTAAGATTAGTTTGATTTAGTTTTTATAGAAAGCCGACACTGCTTTATTTTCTATTTTTGTTCAATGGTTATACAAAACTATTTTCATTGTGGCTTAGGAGCTGTATATACTATATATACATAGAAATTCATTTTTAATAATATAAAGGATTGAATATGATATCATTAAAGATATCTTACAAAATCAGTTATCAAGTAACAGAAAAAGCAATTCAGTCCATGCAATTTAAGCCTTACATTCAACGCCTGTTCTAATTTCTTCTCAAGTTCTGCATTCTTCCTCTTCATCTCTTCTAGCTCAGACTGGGCAGTGTCTCTTTCTTCTGCTGCCTCAAGATATTGCTTCTCCAAGTTATCAGCTGTTTCCTTTGCCTTTTCAACCTCCATTTTGAGATTGCAAACTAGTCTTTCGTCATAAGCGTCAGTGACAGATATTACAGTTTTGTGCTGTTCTTGCTTTATAATGGCTCTTTCTCTGGCTAATTCTGCTTCTAAATTGGATATTCTTGTATGGAGACGTTTGGTTTCTCTTTCTAAGGCTTCTTTATTTCTGTGAAATATAAAGAATTTAAGAATAAGTTTGCGTTTAATCGGAATATTAACTAAATCTTAATACTTTTATGTTAAGGGAAAGCATCGTAAGAAAATTACGGAAATGGTAATACTCAGTGCATGTAATTGAATATACAGTTTCAACATATGACGTTAGGATCTCAATATTTAGTTGTGGGTTCGTGATGGCCAAAAAGTTAAATATCTCCGCATTTACGGAAATTGGTATTTGAACCGTTGAGCAGCAACGTCATGATTATTTATGTCATGTTCATCTTAATTTTTGTGAATATTGTCTAAGAACTACGCACCTTAATTCCATAGCAAGTAACTGTTTGGTAGATTGTAGATCGTCTCTGACTTTGTCAATGTCATCCATAGCATCAATGTCTTCTTCTTCACCAGGAATCTGCGTTGTAACGTCATTTATAGTTAATATGTTTACAAGTAAGAGCAGTGTCTGGTGCAATTGACTGACTATCGTTTATTTTTCAGACATTATTATTTTCGTTCGTACTTAAGTCAATACATAAATTAAAATTTCTGGTATTGAAAGAAATGTTTAAGAACTTAGGTGCCATATAATCTATAGGGTGAAGCATTCCGCCACTAATATTCCAGTGCTTTCACAATCCTAATAACTACTACTGATAAGTGACGAGATGTTTTGTTATCTCTGATGTTTTGTCCATTTCAAAAGAGATAAAAATGTCTTCATTGTGTGTATCTATGTACTTACTTCAGAGACAGACGCCCCCGAGGGTGACGCAGTTAGCAAGTTGGCTTGTGACATAGACTTCTGAACTTGTTCCTCAATAGTCATTTGTCTTCTGAATTTCCTCAAACCGTCAAGGTTGGGTTTACTTCTGTCGTTAGTTTTGGTCTTCTTAAGCTTGATTCCTTTGGAGATTTCTTTAAGGAGTTCATTGTGGGCGTTCGGTTTTTCAGATTCAAATATGAATTGGCCCTTGTTCTTGACGATCGTTGATCTTGTTATCACTGGACTTGATCTGTGTGAATTAATGTGAAGGGTATTTATAAGTTAAGTTTAACTAATTGGTATAGTTTTTATTTTTCCCGTAGCCATTTAGCTTCATATTTGCTTATTGCGACTCTTATTTGAAGCTAGTCAGAATAATTCTAATTACCAGTTAAAGTAACGAGTGATTTACATTATTAGAAAGACTTCCATAACAAATTGGAAATTTACGAGTACATATGTACAATGCTTAACTAAATGCTTTTCTTCCGGGCTAGAAGCGGAACAAGAGTCCGTAGAATCTATTAGTCAACACATTAGCGTCCTTTCAACAGTGTTACATATTAATGTCACCACGTTCTTTACACAAAAGCTAAAGTGATCAAGAACTTATTATGCCACAGAAGTCCTGTTCAGCACAATGGAAATAAAGGATGTAAATGTATATGTACGTATTTATCTACACCAGTAGATTCTCACCTATCATTACACTCGACATGTCTGAGTTTCTTTCCTTCCTCGACCTCCTTCATCATGTCGCTCCAGTCTGGTCTCCTTCTGGGTCTACTCTTCAGCTGTTCCAACTTCTTGAGCTTTTCTGCTGTGATCTGCGGTTTCTTGAATTCTGGAGGTGGCGGCATCTTTGGTGGCATCGGTGGAGGCATCGGCGGAGGCGTGGGCTTGAGCAAGCCTGAAAATGTACGTGAATTTTTTGACTAGTAATTTGTTTTAAATGGGTACATGCAATGTTATTATTCATTTTATATTAGGTACTTTGATCTTCATAAAATTTTATAAGTGATGAGAAAAACATACTGCCGTCATGGCATGTATATCTACACATCATACAATTTTACTACTAATTATGATGAAGGCTATTGCCTTAGACATTTGAATTTGAGAGCATATATTGATTGGTTCTTGATTCAGTCATAATCAAAATACGATTACTTATTGTGTAATAATCTGATTGATACGAGACTTCGCTAACAATGAATGACACACTAGCGATAATTTTAACAACTTAACAAACCTCGAAACAGAGCGCCTTGTTCTTCATTGTCATCCATCACTATAATATCACACTAATACACCTTGCAACACTTAAATGTAACTGAATTAAGCGTAGGAAGAAGACACTTTGCACCTGACCGAATGCGGAACTATCTCAGTAACTATTTTAGTTAGATCAAACCGTCTTGCTTAAAATATCCCTATATTTGCACGGGAATGCAGGAGAAATTTTGAACCTATACATAAACACTAGCTTTTAAGTCTTATAGTTTATTTTTGAGACCTAAATGCTCTGTCTTCAATGCCCAGTGTTCAATGTCTACCTGAAATCTAATTCCTGGTGTTCATGCCAAATGCACTGATTGATTCAATGCGCCTGCGTCCGTTGTTCGTCAAATAATCTAATTTAAAACTCTAATTATATCTATGGAAAGTGTCAGTGTGTCAAGATTCATTCCGTACTCAAAGATTCAAACAAAGGAAGTGAGTAACTGAAAACACGTATTGTGATTGATGTAACATGTGTGCCTAATTCATCCATGTGAATCATCTATTAATCATGGACAATAGTAGATTTTGGTAATATTTATGATTGCGACAATAGACCATCTCATTCTATTACATCAATAATATTAGTTATGCGTTGTTGATCATTGTGAACCTAACTATTTATGAACTTCTAACTAATAATTTCGATTCCTTCTACAATTGTAACCCACACATACGAGAATCATAATGTCCTTAAAGCTACGTAGCGTTAAAAACAAAAGACATACATCAAAAGTTTTATAGATGTGAGTGAGGCAAGAGAGATTTATCTAAGTCTCTGCGTATAATAACAGTGAACTTACTCCTTAAACTTTCGTTCTTCATAAGAGTATGTCCCTTAGGTATCTCATTGGCCAGAGTCTTGTCAATGTTGTCTTTCACCCTTTCGTGAAGTGGATCTCTCCATTTTTTCACTGGCTCATCTTTGGATGGTTGTTTGATTAGCGATGGCTTACGTGGTGGGAGCTGTAAACATAAAAAATTATAAGTTGAGTAAGTAAGTAGATACTATTTGATACTCAACGTACCAAATGATTTATTTGTAAAAAAGGTAAATGGTAAATGATTTTACCTTACCTCAATAAACAAAAATAGTTTCTTACGTATACCTATGCAATATGTCATGAAACGGTTTGGAGCTTAAACTGCCTTAAATGTATGGTTATCTACGAAACGAGCTTCAATTGAAGACGTTAATGTAACTTTAACTAATCAAGTGAACACTTTATTTTTTGTAGATCTAACGTAAATAAAATTCTCACCTTTGATGGACTCTTCTCTAAAGGAGTTGGTGGTTTTGTAGCCATGTTGGGGCTCTCTTCAACTTTGTCTTTAGGTTTATCAATAGTCCTTATCCTTTTCGGTGTAACTGTCTTCTTTTCTTCAGTCACAGGTTCTGAAGCTTTAGATTTATCTGTAGCTTTTGTCTTATCTGGGATAGTGAAAGATTTCTCCTTTGGTTTCTCATCTACTAAGGTTTTGACGCTTCTCAATGTAGGTTTCTCTACCTTGCCATTAGTTTCTTCAGTTTTGGGCGGAGATTTCCTGGATTTTAGTGTTGATTTCGTGAACCTAGGCTTTTCGTCTGGGGATCTTTTGGCCTGGTCTGCTTGTTTGGCTGCTGATGGCTTGACGCACTTCTCGGCTACAGGGGCTGAATCACCATTTTCAACATTCTTTGCTTCTTCTTTGTCTCTTACTGTGGACTGCTTTTTCAGTGCAGCTGAAATGAAAAGAACGAGAGGATTAATAAGGATTTTTGAGTGATTTCAACATAGAGATTACCATTATGTATTTTTTCAATATGATTCATTTAATGAACTGAGATATAACGAAATACCAAAGGTAATACAAAAATAACTACGTGAATATTTAAGTATGTTGAAGTAATATATTTGGGTTTCTCTATTAAAATTTTTGTATGTGATTTCATATTCAAATTATCAATTAATCAGCATCTAATAGACGGATTTATTGTTTAATAAAGAAAAGAAAGAAAGAAAGACATACATTCGGAACATACATACATATATCAGCCATTGCCAAAACTCTCTCATTCTATACAAAACATTCCGAACGTTTTTCCTACATTTCCCAAATGTTGTTCATTCTAAATGGAAAGAAGTCGTTATTGATCAGAGCACGTGTCACGACCCCGACACGATGCAGTTAGACATGGAAAACGCTGTGGTTATAAATAAACGTAAACATGGCGGCTGCCAACACGGCTTGACCTTCGCTATTTTTGAGCGCATACTGTCAAAAATGTATATCAAAAGCTGGATTGTTGTTATAAAGTGGCCTAAGAAGCGTGTATTCATATATAAGCAAAGAATTCGAAATAAGCACCCAATTTTATTCGTATTTGCGTATTCAGATAACACAACACTTTCAGACTTTCATTTGGTTCTAATGAAAATATGAATAGTTGTGTACTGATACAGCAGGACAATTAGTACGGATTTAATAGTTAATTTTGAAAAAATACCTAGTTTTGCTAAATATATACGACTACATGTTTTGAAATTCGAAACTATTGATTGACACACAGATAAGAATAAGATATAATTAAATTAGGGTTTAATTAAAACGTAGTCGGTATTTAAGAAGTGTGTTGAAAATAAGCTAACAAATATGGAGTATGGATTAGCCAACTGATCTTTGAATTCTGCGGAGTACGTATCAAATATTTGCCTCATGCAAATCTAAATAATTATAACTGTTAAGGACATGTACATCCCAAAATGATTTTGTTGATAATTTAACACACACGTTTAAACTACATCATGTTCATCAGGTTTAAGATAGAAATGGCGTGATTCAATAAATTCAATTCTCAACGATGACATTATTAGTTCTGAATTTAAACATCCCCTCCCTAGACTTGTCAAACTATGCGACAAACATCTAAATCATGTAGTGAGATAAATTGCGCGTATTTTAACTAAATCTGAAATTTACGTGCGCGATGCCAAACGTTTATGAATGCTCTAAAAATAGCCCCGTATCAGTCGGTCGACGAACGACAGAACATTTTCTCCTTCAACATTGGATGCTGCAAAACGAACAAAAAATTGTGAAAAATCCGCATTTAAATAAACATTTATGCTGACGCTAGTATGACCGATATGAAGTTATGAAAACAACAATTTCTATTAAGAATGTAGTATAAGGTACGTAGGGAAAGTGTGACGCTTAAATAGACGGTATTTTCAAAAAGAGTGTCGCTAAAAGTAGGTCTATTAACATCAAATATGTATAAGGATGTGTATTATTGTCATAGAAGTAAAGGTGGTTAGCCAGGATCAGAAAAAAAATGGATTCTTGATCCCTAGCCACCCCTCTGTAAGGGCAAGCGAAAGATTTAATAAGATTTGATAACAATATCTACCACGTATTGATTTTGAGAAATAGTTCATGATGTTAATCTTGCATCAAAAAGAACTGTATGTAAAATAAAGATAAAACTACGTACTGAGAAGTTTAGACAATAAGGTTATCATCAATATTTAAATTCCACTAGAATCATAGACGTTTAATGGATGAATTACAAGTTGGACATAATATAACCGAAACAAGAACGAGTTATAATAGTCGAGTAGCACTACACCCATTTAAGAATATCAAATTTAATTTAAGTTTAAATCTTCCCACTGTATATTTTGTGATATCAGTCACGTCTAAACTTCATGCCAGCTACAAACCATTCAGAATGACACAAACTTTATTTTGAATAGAGCACGCGACCAACAAGTGAAATGCAAAAGCTGTAAGTATAATTGTTTTAATCCCTTCTGATAGATTAAACTTATCGAATACTAATAATAATCTAATTTAGTTAAGAATATAGTCTCAGAACAATGTTCTAGATACTCTTCCTCCTTTTCTTATTTTTTTGGTAGTTATTAATTTCCTGGTACGGATAATTCCATAAAAATTCGAAAAAAATGTGTATTTCATTATACTATCACTGATGTTTATTTATAAAATTACGAAAATGAATAACAAAAACAGCTCATCTCGAGGTCAAGAGCTGTCCAGGCCAATAAAATATATCAATTCTACCTAGTTACGATTAGATTAGGGCCAAGGGCAAGTTGAATGAAAAACTTCCAGAAACTTTTGAAAAAAGGACAGGTTTTTTTCCATACTGAAGTTACACACAGTTTTTACAGCTGATAAGATTGATATAAGAAACATTTTTATATATAAGAACAATAGTAGTACTAATATTCGTAGTAACAGTGTTGTACAATGTCATTAGATCTAGGTCAAATAAAGTTTCTTGCAAAGCTGCTGAGTCATGTTGCAAGGTTCGTTTGCAAAATCTGCAAATTTGGTACGATAAGGTTTACAGTGAATATTAGAGACATATAATACACAGACCTTAGGAAGACCAGAAAGCTAGGTTTCCTTTATTAGCACTGATTTTTGCCATTGTATATGCGTATGCACAACTACTACTAGATTTTTTTTCTGTTTACGTTAGTCAAGATGGTTCCAGAATTGAATTTCTAACCTAACAAGAAGAAAAATCCCTGTCCTATATTCCTATTTAATATTTTATTTGTATATTCCTATTTAATCAAACGTTTAAAATACTTACGAAATCACCACCTTTACAGTATTTCAAAATTCTCCGTTCACTAAAACACTGAAATCAGTATACCAGTTCTTAGACTAAACGAATTCACAATTACAAAACGTATTCGAGAATTCTAAACACGGTGCACCACTCAAAACTACAGTGTCACTCTCCAGACTAAACGGACTGTTTGGGACATCCAATATTTCGATACCAACTCGAATGCCAAAGCTTCGGGCAGGTGTTTACGTCACTAAACATCGCATACGTATATCAACAGCTTTTCAGCCACTGACTGAAAACAGTTATTTGGGAAAACGTCGCGTGCGGAAAATGGGATGAATGGTCGCGAATTGACATGGGGAATTTAAGAGATTGAGATCAGATTTTGAGTTCTAGACTTCAGTGATGTAAAAAATTCACATGACGCCTGATTCTCTACAGATGGTAGGTAGAGATTATGGACCCCTATTTGTCTCGATTTTGACAAATCACTTTTCCTTATTGACATACATCTCCTCAGACATTACTATCATTCGGCGGTTATAGGTACTTCTAACGTCACCGATTTTTCAATACTCGTATGTCACCTATCTGAATGTCTTATTAGGCCGACTAACACGTAACTGCTCTTCCATCTGACCTACATATTTGCCTTCGAGGAAAACTTCTAAAGTAAGTTTTTTGATAAGTAAAAGGTCCTGCAAGTATACGATGACTTAAGTCTATCCTTTAAGTCTTGCGTAAAATCACACATGTATACAACTGCCCTTAGCAAACTTACCCAACTTGTACCTTTCTCGCAAGTTAAAGTTGACACTAGACAATTTGCATGTTATACGTGCCATACTTGCACGCAATCACTTCCATAATGCATAACCCTAACTTATTAGCTCAGTAGTTAGGGCACGGAAAACGAAAAATAATTTACTATTTACATTACCGCATTAGCATTCAAGTAGAATGGCAATTCTAAATGTCTAAGCCCATTTCGCAAATTGTAAGTAACTATTAAATACATATACGAGTATTATGTCATATTATTTGAGATAGAACTTAGTAGTAAGTAGTTTTTATATGTAAAATTTAAATTTACGATGGGTGATTTTTATGTGAGTTTAATACACTGTTTATTTTTATTACTACCCTCACTGATTCCCTGTGTTTTATTTCATTACTAGCAATTATCGGGATTAAAATTGTATTAGAGTACCCGCCACATAAGGTGGCAGTAGCCAAACTTGGAATTAAATTTGACGTTTCCGCCATTGCGTGTTATTTTGTATGAAAGGTAAATTTAGTATTACCAGCGTTGTGTTTTTTGCTCTTTGTAATTTTTATGTTTGTTAAGGGTGATTATAATAAATTGATTTCTGGAGTTTCTTGTTAGTTCTTCTCCAAGGGTCTCCGCTGAACTTCTTCTTCTCAATCGTTACGCTCTTATCAGAGCGGTCGTGGTCTTCATGACGTGGCATCTTGAGCAGCCGAAATGGTTGGTGAACTAACCTCGGTAAAAATATGTAAAGACAATGCTCACTGCCATGTTTGAAATAGTTTTTTTACATACATACATACACATCACGCCTGATTCCCTATAGAGGGGTAGGCAGAGATCACGGATCCCCATTTGTCCCGATCCTGACAGACCACTTTCGCTTCATTGACATTCATACATTCTCTAATACACTCTCGGCGGTTATAGGTACTCCTAACGTCACCTTTTTTCAATATAGCGTCTATCTGACTGTTACATATATGTCTTATTGGGCCGGCCCCTACGTAACCGCCCTTCCACTTCACTCATATATATTCTTTTTGTCAATATATAGTTTTTTTAATTTGTACTTAGATCATAAAATAACTTTCAAAGAGAGCTTATGATAGGGCCTATTTTGAATAAAAATATTTTGACTTTTGACTTTGGTATATTAATTTGTTTTATTTGAGTTTATAGCTCTGCAACCAAAGATCGTTACAAATGAAACCTCAATATAATGTATCGAGCCGTATGGCACAGTGAGTGCTAGTTTTGGCGTGTTTACTGGCAACACTGGATTACGCGACTGTGGCGACGCCTCCAACTGCCACCTTATGTGGCGGGTACTCTAATAAGAAATATTACTGACAACTGGTAGCTAATCGTCCAATAGATCCCATTTACCCGTAGTCCTTTAGTCGTTTGCTACGACATGCCGGATAGAACGACTTCTTATCTAACGCAAGACAACATATTTTGAGTACAATTTTGTATCATCACTGTAGTTGCAAAGGTCATTCAAAGAACATCTAGGTTAGATGATGATCGCATAACTCTCTTAATAATTTTGGAAAATACTTCGGAAAACCACCGCTTCAATGACCGCTTTCATAGACCACGTAACGAACGCGTTGGCGGGCGAATTTGACAGCAAAAGTGTCTAAACGCACGTCATAGACTAGCCGATGTTCCTGTTTGTTTTTAAATAAAGAACAGTGTAATGTTGACTTCACATTTATCATGTTTTTATTATTGTTTTTTCTGGTATTAGATCAGCTTTTTTTTCTTTACTACGTAATTGGAAGGGATCGGCCTAATAAGATGTGTGACGGTCAAACAGACGCTATATTGAAAGGGTGACGTTAGTAGTACCTTTGATTGTCGAGAATCTATGAGGCGGTTATATTAATGACATTATATTGAAATTATATTTTACTTTTGCATTAATTAGGCACTATTTACACAGAGTTTATGGGCATTATAAGCAATTTGATATAGCTTAGGGGTACGCTAGCATAACAGACACAAAATTATCTATTTAGGGCATGATATGTATGTATGTCTTTACTCACAATGAGAGAGATACTACAAGTAACTAAGCTCAAAATCCAGTCATAAACCTGTCTTCAAATAGTTTTATTTATTATTAATTTACCTAATTAAATTGGTTTTTTTTCGCATTTCATTTATTTCATTGTTACCCTACATATTCATCACGCTCTCATTTTCAACAACGCTGCAATGATATTTAACCCGCTGACAAAATTAGTAAGGTATTACTAATTTGCATATGCCATATATGCCTAAATAGAAAAATATACCGAAAACAATAAAGGACGATAGCAGGAACATTGTTATCGGGTCTGAGAACATTATATTATACTATCTTATATTCTTTAGTTCGTTAGTGATAAGTAATTAATATTAAAATACTTTAGTTTTTGTTAAAAACAAGAGTGAAAAATATAAATACTGAAATATCGTAGGCTGTAAGAAACTGTCAAATCAGTTTATTAGCTCACATAAAATAATCGAATTATTCTGTCATTATCACCTCATTAACCTGACACTAAGCGCAAATAGATGATCTGCGATTATAGACCAGGAAAACGACTTAATTTAATGACTATTTTAGTTTTATTAGATTAAGCTTACATACATACACATCACGCCTGATTCCCTGTAAAGGGATAGGCAGAGATCACGGATCCTCATTTGTCCCGATCCTGACAGACCACTTTCGCTTCATTGACATTCATACATCTTCACATACACTCTCGGCGGTTATAGGTACACCTATAACGTCAACTTTTTAAGCTTACATGACGTTAATAATATTATTTAATAAAGTAAAAATAATATTAACTTAAGAATGAATTCAGATTATAATAATAATATGAATATTAGCTCAGGTAGTGGAATAATGGCTTACTGCCTTCCTTAAACATACTCCGCAATTTCGGATATATGTATACACGCAAACTTTTGAATACCCCGTGATAGACAATTGTCGTGAATTGTATGTTATGTGTTACGTTAAGTGTAAACTACCAAACTAATACGTAGGATCAAGCTAGCTATGTAATCTTTTTCGCAATACAGAGTTGGACACGTAAATCTCTGATCACCACGCAAGGGTTAATGGTCGTGAAAAAGATTTGTTTTTAATTCCAGCTGCGGTTATCCAATACGCGATTTTGATAAAAACCCATATTTAAACAGATCCATATAAACACAAATTCATTAAAAGATATAGAAATGTCAGTGTTACTAGAATTTAACGAAATCCTCAATAATTATAAAAAGCGGCTGTAGCCTGTGGGGTAAGACCTCTGGATCTTATTAGAGGGCCTAGGTTTAATACCTGGTTCAGGCGTATACCAATAAATGACATTTAAAAATGTTTATTCATTGACGTACATATTTTACAGTCGCTAACGATGAGGGACAGCATCGTGAGAACACCTGCTTATTTCTTGGGATAGATAATAGCCAGTGCCTGTATATGGCGATACTACCTATCACGTTGAGTACTGTCTATCTAGTGAAACGCAGGCTTTGGATGGTTCATACCTAAGATGCCTTCCAAATTTCAGAGATGGGCACTCAAGCCTCTGACTACCACACTACAATAAAAAAGGGAGTGTATATACAAAAGTCGTGAAGCGTATGTATGTTAATAAATGCAAATTTTACGACATACATATCTTATCACCTTAAAATCCCATCGACTCTGACGCACCCTGCATGAAATTATTTATATAAGGCTAGTATTTAAACCAACATGAAATAATATTAAAATGCGGACCAAAAATACTGAATTGTATACCAAAATAAAACAGTCCCAACCCACTAACCTTTGGTGTGCGTTTATCTATATTGGTGTACATTTCACTATTTTTGACGTGCATTTAATTCTTTTCCATAAATAACTAGTTAAAAAATCGTGAGCCATCGTGATTTATTGCCTTATCATTCTTCATTACAATATTATTTTAACACCTACAGAAACATTATTTTCTATTTATTCCTTAATTATTTTTTTATTAAATTTTACAGTTATGTATCCGAAGGAATTTGGTCGTTTTTCTAATTTAAATGTCTAATTTTAACTACTAAAACGTTATAAGGCATGCAAGTATGACACAATTCATTAGATATACAACTAAAGCCTTATTATAATAGTACTCACGTCTCGTAGTCTTCTTGACGGGAGTTTCTTCTTTCTTCTCTTCCTCTTTGGGAGCTGGTGCCTTACTGTTGACAGGCTTCAGCTTCTTGGTAGTCCATGCTGGTGGCTCTTCCACCTCTTTCTCCTTTACCCAGGGGGGTCGGCAGGGTTCACGCTTAGGCGCTGCGTTGCTCATATTGCCGATCGGCATGGCGCTGTCCGGAAAGAGGGAAGTGGATATAGTGGGGTGGTTGAAGTGTGATAGTGGATGTAGTGAAGTGGTGGAAGTGTGTGGTAGTGGAAATAGTGAAGTGGTGGAAGTGTGAGTTGATTAGGTTTTGGTTACTTATAGTTGGAGATGTGGTGAAGATGTGTGTGATTAGGTTACTTTATTTTGATTGGTTAACTTATAGTAGGAGATTTACGGTTCCAGTATTAAATGAGATACCTTGTTGAAGTGTTAATATATTATTCTTGTAGTTACGAAAACTTTAACAACACGATAAAGATGTGTATTATAAAAAAAACTATGCTATTTGTAAAGGCCTTTGTAGATATACTCCAGTGGTCAATGTGATATCTGTTCACCCCAAAAGTGTTAATAGGCGAGTAGCATACGAATGTATTATTACTAAAAAAATTGAAATTCACTTTAACCTTTTCACGAACACTTACAACAAGTAAATACTTCTTATAACATTTTAAAAAATATCAACGTAACAGTGAAAATAGAAATTATACAACACATAATAAATATTGAGTAAGACACTGAACTGTAGCCAAAACAACAGTAGTGTCATCATTGGAAATATAAAATAGTAGGATGTATTAAGAACGATTATGGATTATGTCTAGCTTTTATAGTATCATGGTTTAACTATAATATAATTACTTCATATATGTATGTATTTAAATAGTTCCTTCATATTTCGCCTCTATACAAGAATAATGTGGTATTTTGTAAATCACAACTTGTAAAAATACCTTATTAGTTTTCTAAGAATAAAGTGGTATTTTGGAATAACAACTAAAAAAAATATTTATAAATAATTTTAAAGGCGATGTATAAAAACGTTATTTAAATTGTACTACAGATATTAAGACTACGATATCTAAATAAACAATATGATGTATTTATTATTATTTGTAACAATAAACTCGTAGCTTCGTGGTTTGAGCATTTGCCTTTGAATTAGTAGGTTTAGGTTAGGTGCTCTATTAGGTTCAAGATTAAATTATTTGCCAGAAATTGTACCAATAGAAGTTAATTGCATTGTACGCAAGAAAACACGGTACAGAATAGGTACGGTGAGGGAAAACATCGTGAGGAAACCTGCCTATTCCTCAGGATAGGTAATAGTCAGTGCCTATATACGTTTCACTACCTATCACGTTGGGTGCTGTCTATCTAGTGATACGCGGGCTTTGAATGATCCATACCTAACATGCCTTAGAAAATTTCGGAGATGGGCACTCAAGCCTCTGACTACCCCGCTATAATAAAAAGGAAGTGTGTATACACAAGTCGTGAAGCGTATTTTATATGTATGTAGAATAGGTCCCTAATACGAGAGTCAGCGCTTGTAAATAAATGGCTACACAACGGTGACTCTATATATAACGGTGTATATCACCTGACATATTACTAACAGTTTTGAAAATGCATATTTGTGTCTCTAAAGCAATGGTTAGTGATCGTGTATATTAACTTTAATGTTTGAATTAATAATAATAACGTTTGGGACACTATCACATCAATTGATCTAGCTCCTTGGTAAGTTCAATTAAGACTTAAGTTAAGGGTACTAGTCAACGTATATTTAAGAAATATATACTTGTTTAGTATATACATATTATAATTAACGTTCAGACTGGAAAGTAGAAGAAAAGCGTTATTAACTCTGTCTCCACCGGGAATGGAACTTGGGACCTCACACTTAGCGTTTAGGAGTTTACCCGTTTGCGCCACGGAGGTTGTCAGATTCAGTCAGTTTTATTTTAAGATCAATTTTAATTGTTTTTTTATGAGAGCATAAAGGTTGAAATTGTTTCGTCTACATTGCAAACTATTTTTATGACCGATGACAGTTTTATTAAGTTGTATATAAAAGATAAAACTTAAGATTTGTTCCTGAAACCTTGGCATGTGAATAAATGTGTTTAGTTTTGTAATACTTCATGTATTACCATTGCCCACACATATGGTTCGCTTTAGTGTGATAGTCAGAGGTTTGTGAATTCAATATATAAATTAGTAATTTTATAAAATTAAGCACGGTTCCTAAATTTTATAAAAAAAATTATACGTATAACTAGTGCGTATTAAATTCGCAAACCTCTGACTGTCTCCCTAGGGAAAAGGAATCGTATGTTTTAATTATTACTGTAGAAAAAGGTTTTAATATTTCATAAAATTCCAGTCTATTAAGCGATGGGCTAGCAACCTGTCACCATTGTTCCATTATGACATCGCAACCTCAATATTCATGCTGATAAGTGACCTA
>JAMBLF010001624.1:0-40000 GCA_030578115.1 Leucoptera coffeella
GTTCAATATCACACTTGAACACACTACTGATTCACGTGAATTAATTTATTTGTATATGCGAATACTACAGTTTTTTATACCTTATAATACACAGGAAATAAAATCTTCTGCACTTTGGGATACAGCAGATCTTCATTAGCGTCTATTGTTATTATATTTACGAATGCAAAGCATTGGTTACTGAATACTGCTGAGCCTCTCCTATTTTTGAGGTGGAACAGCTATTTGACATGCAAAAATAAGAGACTCTTCAAGACAACTATATTCATATAATATGTGTTTGTATGTATAAAGCCTCTTGTATATGTATATATGTAAAGATTAAGTATACTGTAATATTGTGTCATATGTCTAATTATTTATGCAATGTGAAACTCTGTTTAAGTTAAGTTATGTTTTATTTGCGATTGTGTGGAGCTAGCGAGATTACGCGGAGATTGTCACTATTTGGAAATTCTAGATGCTGTTTTGACTTTGTCAATTGTGGGTTATATTCCTTGAATCTGTGACTATAGAATAAGCTATACACTGTGTCCAAAGGTTTGGAGCCTGCTGTCATCGATACAGGTTATCTCGGTTCACTAGTGATGGCAGTAAGGTATTTGTAATTATGTTGCCTCTTTTATGAATAAAGATATTACAATTATTAAAATAATTATGATGCACTCATCGCACGTTCGTTTTCTTGGACCATAAAGAAGGTCCACAAATTACTGAACCTATCGAATGATAAATGTTGGCCCAACGGCCTCTCTTATGCGGAACTGAGTGAGAGGCGCACGGAAGCAGTTAACGGAACGAGAGTGGAACCAAGAGCCATAGTCCCCAGGTACAAAATATGCCAAAAAAAAACAAACAAACGCATTCACGACCATTAACCCCTTGCGGGGTAGTCAGAGGTTTAGATGTCCATCTCCGCAATTGCGAAGGTAGTAATTCTATGGACACCTCGAACCCACGTGTTAACCAGATAGTCAGTACTCAATGTGACAGGTGGTCAGCCATGTCGCCATTAACAAGCACTAACTATTACCTGTTCGACGAACAGGTAGGTTTACACCGTATAATTCAACGCATCTCGTAAATATGTTTTTATTACGAAAATGTGCATAGAAATTCATTAAACTTCATTTCCATTGGTACATGCTCAAAAGGGATTTGAACCCTGTACCCACTGATACAGAGCCAAGCCCCAAACAACTGAGCTACGTCGAATTTAACAAAATATGCATGCGTAGGATATTTATAGTATTCAGAAGTGCTTACAAAACAGGGTCTTCCCAAGTCGCCACGATCGCCGATCCGTAGAGGCGACGCTGCAAGTACGTAAGAACTCGTATCTGCTAAAGTTGCTCCCAAGGCTGTACAGGGCGTTTTCTACTGGTTGGAATCAGAGATTTAGAAATTGTTCACAAAATTCTATGGAAAACATTGCCATTCAGTAGTCATTCTATGCTATATCGCTTGGCGTTGGTGATTACAGACTTTGCCTGTAACATGTATTCACAAAATACGAAGTGGGTGTAGATTATATTGTGTTTACGATAACCTGTCATAAGCTCCATCATCATGTTCAATTACGGGATGAGTCGACAGAATGTAAATGAAGTTAATTGGTAAAGAATGTAAATGCAGTTGTAAGAACCGTGCTAGTTATGGGGGATAGGAATATAAAAATATAAATCTTGTGTAGTTGCTGTGAGATCGATGGTAATAATATTAGTGATGTAAAGTATTGACATTAGTCTTTAGGTGAGATTAGTGTGCTTTGAACTGCTATATTTTGGCAAAATGGAGACGTTCGTCTCCAAAGTAATTCATTTGCGCGAATGCCTGCCGAAGCTACCTGAGGACCGGAATGCGAATGTAAGTGATGCCCGAGGATATATTGTGTCCCCGGGGGTCTCCACATCCCGAAAGGGATTGAAGTTTGTAAGTATAATATGTGTTGGTACATATATATAGGACTTTCAACAAAGAACCATTTCCCGTTTAATGCCTAATGATAATAAAAAACATACAATCAACACTCACGAGTAACTCGAGTTTGAGACTCCACCTCCACAACTGCGGAGTGAGTGCTAATAGGGAAACATAAAACCAATTGATGCAATATTTGTGTTGTTTATGACGAGACTGTAACACCTATCACATTACATGATAACTATGGTCTGTGCCTGTAAATCGGGGAATTTTACACATGCTTACGTGATTTTCCATTTAGAACATGTTTCTTGAAATTCAGTAAGAAAGCGTAACAAATAGACTATTTTTAAAATTGATTTCTTTCCCAAAGAGAGCGCCTACAAGCGAGTAGTGCGGCGGTTAGGGCGGGAGAGCGCCAGAGGAGAGCGGCGCAGAGGCCTTCGTTGCTGCCATTGGAAGCGACAGAGGGCGCCACGAGGGAGTTCCTCCTTTGTACATGATGAACCAATATGTGGTTCTAGGCATATGTGGCGTTATATACATTTGAGTTATTATAAGAAAAACTTAAAAGCAATTTTCAATTAAATTATAACTACAGGCATTGTCTTAGAATAAACGTAATAAAACTAAGTATCTAATAGACGAAACAGTCTCATCAAATTACTACTAGTACTAATTTCGCCGCACTGGAAGACACTTTGTAAATTAAAGAGTGACGCTTAAATCAAGTTGCAACCCTTTCGCTTTAAATTGAATTTCGTCCCTTATTAAACATTTAAAGAAGTTTTAATTATTCGGGAACTGGAAAAGGAAGCTTTTTGTCCTTCTTTAATTGGGAGCGACAAAGCGGCCACTCCTCTCCAACCCTCTCAAACAGGGACTTTGAATAGTCAGAAAAAGTAATGCTTAATTTCCACCTTCATTCTCTCTTTCGGATTATAAAAAACTCTATCTATTTTCAAATTCTGAAAGAGATGAGAAGACACAAATACCAATCTATGACAAACAAAATTAAACTGATCAAAATAATTTCCCTGAGAGTTTGCTCTGAGCGGCTGAACCAACGTGAACTATTGTTACAACGCGACGAGGAGTGCGGAGGATTCATGGCAGGAATAAATATCCTCACACCCGACGCGCTCTTATCTTTAGTCATTAAATAAGAATTGGCACAAAAAATCGGTCTAATATTGAGGAGGCCTTATCAATTTTGATTAATTCGATATCTGTCAAAGAAAGAAATTTACGGAACTTCCCGCGATATCTGCGGGAGTAATGGCGGCGCCCGATAAGGCCACGGCTCTGGCGTCGCAGCCGCCGCCATGCCACATTATAATCAGTTCGCAGTTAAAGCTTCAAGGGCAATTTAGCCTCTCAGTGTATTTAGCTTACATATAAAAGATTCTCCACGCTTCATTAAAATATGATCGAATGCAAAGTAATAGTAAAACAAAATAAATAATTTACTTCAATCCAATCAAATTACTTCAAATCTATTATTATATATATTGCTATCTATCTATTATATTATATATTGCTTGTAGTATTGTTGATTGTATGTATTGCAAACTCACTGTATCACCAAATATGCGGCATCACATTTCACAAGTAGCTCCCAGACTGCATTGTCAAGACCAAATGCCAAGCGCATTGTTTCTTCAAGTGGGAAAATACATTTTCACTGCTATATAATTACTCACTTCTACCAATTACATAACATGGATTGAAGTAGCAGCATTTGTTCAGAAATAAGAGTGTGGATGATTTGTATACCCTTTTTGCATAAAATTATGCTTGTAGTTTCTGTAGACATACGCTTCAATTATATATGTATATATTAATAAATTCTTTAATTTAATTACTTTAGCCATTAATAACTCAATCAATTGTTTACTTAGTCTGATTCCAATTGGGTATATAAATGCTCGTGAAATATGAGTAACATACCATCCAGCAAATCTAGAAAACATGTTTACATCTCTCAGGCTGCCCTCCCCCCGCACACCCCATTCAATGTTCAATACGCATTGCACATACATCATAATATAATAATATATTGGAAATGTATCTTCAGCAGTCACAACACAACAACAACTTTGACGCGTCATCAATTAATGTTCAATTGTGATTCTGTTAAAGAATATCTACATATTTCAAGAGAACAAACCGCTGTGCGACACACAGCAGGCTTGTAGGACTTGCACTAAATGTATTTTTGTGTTATGATTCAAATTCCATATCATTAACGCACAGCCATTCCATTTGGTCAATGGTTAGATATTCGCGGGATATCATGTAAGCACTTATTTTTATGTGTTGTCGGTTGTTAAATAAAATAGAGTTCATTAGTTATATACAACTGAATTAAAATTTTATATTTGGAACTTATTGTCAATAGTAATTCGTCACTGTCTAAAAAGCGAATGAAGATGGTTTCTCATACTGCTAGAAACACCTGTCTACAAATTTAGACATTATGGAAATGAGACTTCTATTATTGAGTAGCAATGTAAGGCGCTTGCTCAAATGAGTGGATTGTTTGAAGTACGAGTACATTCAGCGAGAACATTTCCAGTTTGAGAACAGATTCAGGTTACAATGAGATTCGCGAAGTGGAATCACGGAGGGAGTCGAGGGTCGCAAGAGGCGCCTTCGGAGGCCTCTGCAAGGGGCGGGGCATCCCCACTGCTCCTCTTCAGGCGAGTGGAGTTGGCACTTCAGGCTTCTCAGAATGGGGCTCGAGATGCTCGCGTCGCTTTACGTAAGCCCCGAAAAGTGATCCTACGTCATTAGGCTATTTGATTACGCTGAGTGAATTCACAACTTCATGCGGCATGTTCTTTGCAGACAGTATTTTGTAGCAAATTGAAAGATTATTTATTAATTTTCCTGAAATTTGCTCCCGGGTTGAATTGAGTTCAATCGATTTGAGCATTGAGCTTACTTTTCTCACGATATTTCACGACTTCAGTTGCGGGAGTGGTTAAGCACCTGAACGCTAATCGTGAGGTCCCGGGTTCAATTCCCGGTGGAGGCAGAGTTAAGAACTACGCTTTTATTCTGCTTTCCAGTCTGGTCGTTGGTTATATATACTATATATGTATTTATCTATATAAAATAAGTATATTTTTCTTAAATATACGTTGATTTGTACTCTTAACATAAGTCTTAAACAAACTTGTTAAGTCTTAATAAACTCAACGCAAACACAAGTTTGAATCCGGATGCTTACCGCAAGGGTGAGATGAGCGCGCTGTGGCCTTGGCGCCTCTTCCACTGCGCGACACCCTCGTCACTGCTATTCATACCTCTCATGGGGCACTGTTCGCAGTGTACTGGACGCCAGTGCCAACACTTCCTCCGCCTTGACGTGCTGCACCGCGGCCCATACGAGCCTGCCTTCCAGTTCGGCGGCGAGCTGCGCCCAGCTGCCGTGCCCTCGTAGCTGCCAGCTTGGCGTCCAGGAGGGCGGCGATGCCCGCCAACGTCACCAGCGCCCACGAGGAGGATGATGGCTTCGCAACAGCGTGGGGTGGGGGCCGGCCCAGCGCAGGGGCCACTGTCTGAGCTCTGTCGTCGTTGCAAGTTCTCGCACGACATGTCCCACGGTGACATTGGCGCGCCGGGACTCCAGTGATGCCGAGTACTGTGCGGCGGACATGCCGGGGCAGCCGTGGTGCACTCATCAGCGCAGTGCACGCACTTCAGGAGCCCCAAGCCCTCAATCACCATGTGACATGCCTCAAAGTGCATTGTTATGACCAATAAACGTGAATATTTTAATCAGAAAGTGGTTTTAATTGAATTATTTGTTGCAGAACACTTAATGCTGTACACTTGATTCTTCTTAACTATGGCACTGAATCAATAGAAACGAACTAGTATGCACACAAGGATTTGTGGTTTGCATATTTTTTAAGATTTTATTTATTTGGAGCAATTAATGCATGTCCTTCGGATAATCAAGTACCCTGCTTTCGCTTACGTACCAATAGCATTTACATTAGCCTTGATGATGAAATGTGTAGTCAAAATAGTGCGAATGCGCATCATTCCAGATGGTGGCATCGGTGCCCACTGACGCAAGTGGCGCACGCAGGTAGGCGCACCGCTCTTGACAGATGCCGACTATCTGCTAACCAGGGGGGAAGCAGCTTGCCACCAACTCACCATTGCTGTGCTTTGGTGATTCACTGAGAACATTCAATGTGGCCACTCCTATCAGTATAATTTATTACGTAGAAAATTCTTTGGAATACAAAAGAATATTGAATATTTTAAAATAAGGAGGTTGAGGATTTTTCTCACGTATTCACGTCCATACATACAATGAATGCGAAACTAAAGTATGCATTGCAAATCGTATAGTATGCGTTAATGAGAAATTCCCTGAAGGAAGAATGCCGAAGCCTCTGCCGCCTCCGACGTCTGTCCAGGCCACGCGGCTGCCAGCATTCCAGCTGCATCGAATGCTTTGCAATGAAGCTGATCACGTTACTCATTACTGAAGCAGGATGGCGATGTAGATTATGATCGCAGAATATACAAGCAGCGGTATACAGATATCAACGAAGCGGAAGTGGTTTGTTAGGATCAGAAAAATAGGGATCTGTTATCGCTGCCTACCTCTCTTTAAGCAAACGAGCTTGATGTACAAAAAGCATTCTAATAAGATTGAAATGTAAACCTATCTACCGTGCATCCTTGTGTTAGGCAGTCGTAAGCTTGAACGTGGGTTAGCACGAGAGGCGTCGGCGAGCGTCCGCCGCTGCTCACGTGTTCCCGCGTTGTGCCCATGAGACGCGTGTTCACTTCAGGCCCATGCCAAAGGCGTCTCGGGCACCATGAAGTTCACTCAAATATGTTTGTTTATTAAATTATCTGTTCCCTCCCACGGTTCGCCAGTGAACATAAAGAAATTAATTCCAATTTTAACTATTCATTTTAGTATCGATCACATTACAGATTATTTCCACAGAACGAGCTCTTCAGTGGTCCCCCACGAGCCAAGTCGAGGCCAAGCACTGCGGCCGGTGGGAGGGGCCTAATTAATTCGTAGTCGGATGCGCTGCGGGTCGTAGCTCGCCCATTGTCCTGTCGCCATTGTAGCGCTAACACTATTGTAGTCACACGTTACATTGTTATGCGTGTTTAATAACAACGCCCTAACCCTGCTACAAATTGAATCATCAATTTATACCTACATACATACATACGCTTCACACACTTGTTGTTTGTATACACACTTCCTTTTTTACTGTGGCGGGGTAGTCAGAGGCTTGAGATCCATCACCGAAATTTCGAAGTGATGTTAGGTATAGGTCACTCGAAGCCCCTTCAATCGAATCAACAATTCGAACGTATTTTATACTCATACCTTATTATAATATAATAGAAATATTTATGACACGTTCGCATTAATTAAACAAGCCCAAGGTTAAGGATTCTACTGAACTTGAATAAAGCGGAGCGGCCGTCGCGCCTTCAATCCGCTCGACCTGGCCGCAGGCAAGATATCACGCTTTCACGTGGATTAACAGAATTATCGTGCTGATACTTTTAATACTCGTAAAGTGAAAATACATAATTATTTGGATATTAAGTGCCGTCTTGAAAATAATCCAGACCAAAACAATGCTAACATGCTAGCTGATTATATTAGTCATCAAAATACTGCAATAATCCCGAAATACAATGTTATGCTTATAGTGATGACAGTCAAACGACATAGTTAAAGTCCGTAATGTTAGTTTAACAACATTGTACATTAACCTCACCAATAACCCGGGCAGTAACATTATTGATATTTTGCAAGAGACTAATTCGCGGTATTTTAGTAATTTATTATTTGCTTCAATTCTTTGGGTGACATTATACTCAACATTCTAGCCTCAAAAATCGCCTTTCACTTTTTAATATTTATACTTTAAGTCACATGTGTTGAGATATTGGTACAATACGTTTTTGGGCTCTCCCGTAAAATGTAATTTTTCCAATTACCGACTTATAATAATAATTATAATATTGTTGGACGTTATTACACCAATTGAACTAGCCCCTTGGTAAGTACATTTAAGACTTTTGTTAAGGGTACTAGTCAACGTATATTTAACAAATATATACTTACTTATTATGTATGAATAAATACATATATAGCATATACAGGGTGAAATTTTCATCACTGGCAATACTTCAAGGGTATATTATATGATCAAAATTATGCGACCTGGCGTAATTACTTTAGTACCCTCCAGTACAAAAATATGGAGAAAAGCCTCTTCAAAGTTTGGGAGCCAATTCAGAATACATGGACGCCCTACATTATTTCATTCATAAGTTCTCATCCAATTAAACATCTTTCAACACCCAATACAAAAAACTATCAACAACAAAACTAACAACTACCAACAACAAAATATCCAAGTAAAAATCTAAATTTTTTTACTAAACTCTATTTCTGTTGTACCCAATGCCGTTCAAGGGTTTGAAGAAAAGTCGTCATTAATCATCACTACGGCTTACCTGCTGTTTAATACACAAAAACATAAAAGTTGGTTGAACATTACATGCCACCAATGAAAATTATCATAACACATCGATTTCATCACACATACATTGTACATGATGCTAAAAACAATTCCATTTCACTAATTCTTCGATCTTTGTTCATTTTAATCCGTATCGATAGTTATTATCGTTCGTTCGTTAAAAATTTTTGACAGATACATAAACAATTGAACATAGAGTATTTTTTTTACTTTTTAATTTAATTTAATTTATTTCACTTATGTACTATTTTTAATAAAATAGTACATAAGTGAAATAAACAATTTTATTATTCTTGATTTACTTTTCATTGTTTATTCTTCATCTCATATATATTTATTAATTTTGTCATACAAAATATTTAAGTAAGTCGACAGTATGAAAAGTAATGCACTTCAGCCTGGCTGTATGACGCGAACTTTAATTTATCTTTACTTTATCTGTGGCTAATTTATTTATTTGACTACGTTTGTCGTCATTTTAACAATGCTATGGAAAAACATCATTTTGTCTTGTCCGTCTGTTTGTTTCTTAAGATTTGGCTGTATGGCTTATGCACTTTGTGTGTAAATAAAAAAACACAATGCTATGGTGGTTAAAAAGATTTTTGTTTGTTTGTCGTCTGAATTTATAATTTTATGTTAAATTGCTATTTCATAGTACAATAATGGTGGATGATGTTTATTAATGATGTAAAAGTAAAACATGGTTTAGTTATGTGAATGAAAATTCATACTTTAGTGGAAATGAAATAAATTATTGAAGTGGTTTCGAGGTTATAATTATCGAAATAAAACAGAAATTTGGAATCAAATGTATTAAAGAACTTATCAAAGCGTAAACTAAAGGGAGATTAATTAGTAACCAGCATTAAGTAATGACGCGATTAAGTTAAGTACAATCCATAACAGGCTACTGTTCATGTTGTGTTATTGTGTGCAGTGATGATTATTTGGATTAAATAAAAGAATAGTGCGTAACATTGTCGGAATTAATGTTTAAAAGAAACCACTTGAGTATGTTCTACTGGCTTCCTGACCTGGGAACACTGTCTCAATAATGAAAAAAGTTTCATTTAAGATGCTATCCTGGTCCACAAACACAAGAGTACCATAGATAATTACATAGAATGTAAACTTACAATTTGTGAATGAACATGACCTTGGTAAGTAGAACGTTAATAGGGTACCCATATGTTATGAAAAATTAAAAATACAAATTGAAAAAAATGTCCAAAATTTCCTCCTCTTTTTAGTATGAAAATGGGTTCTATAGGTGCTACTAATAGCCAGTTTAAAATATTGCCAGTGATGAATTTGTCACCCTGTATAATCAACGACCAGACTGGAAAGCAGAAGAAAAGCGTAGTTCTTAACTCTAGAATCGAACCCGGCACATCATGTTCAGGCGTCTAACCGATCGCGCCACGGAGGTCGTTAAACGACTTATTTCTTAATATTATTACGTATAATCAATCGCCAAACTGAAAAGCAGAACAAAAGTGTAGTACTTAACTGTGCTTCCAACGGGAACCATCCCGTAATTAACGTCGTTATCTATAAGTTACTTATCAAACTATCCAACTAATGTTATTTAGGTGAATTTTTTACTCTTTATTTATACGCTGTTTGCTCTAAGGCTTGAAGCTCTAAAAAAACTTAAGGCTCTAGCCTACCTCCGGCTTCTTATTAGAGAGTCTAAGTTTGAATCCCGGTTCAGGCAAATTTGCAGTCGCTAACGGTGAGGGAAAACATTGTGAGGAAATCTACCTATCCCTATGGATGAATATGGCGATATGGTTCCAGTACCTATTACGTTAGCCGCATTACATCTGGTGAAGCGCGAAAAAGCGACAAAGTGGCTAATACCTATCATGCCCCCGAAATTTCGGAGATGGGCGCTCAAGCCTGTGATTCTGTAGACACAAGTCGAGATATGTATGTAATGTTACCTAATTGAGTTACTAAATTGAGCTTTAATTTCCAATCAATTAGTTTCTGTTACATAGAAAAGGACTATTCCTCGGTACCAATTGTACATGACGCGAGATTGTAATACTACTAATATTTATAAGCAATAACTACTTATATATGTTGATGTGTACAAACTATAATATCATGATAACTACATAGTAGCAATCTCTAGAAGCGATTGAATTCTTCATTTGTAGGCCAATAAAACAACGTAGTGACATGGCAGTGGCACCAGGCATTGCTTCAAGCGATCGTGTCGATCGAGGCGTCGAAAGAATGGCTGCGACGCGGCCGGAAGGGGCCGACGGGTGACTTATTAACTTGGCTCTTGAGCGACTACGAGTGGCTGCTACGTGACCCGACTGCGCCAGTGGGCGCTACGGATTGGCTACGTGACAGGCCTCCTCACCGCTTCACGATTCAGTCCCTTCGTCGCATCCGATTCCAACATTCGCGAGGCATTTGTTTGGTGGCTAGCGTTAAAGCTACTGCTTTTTGACCTTCGACATTATCACATGCAATATTTGAATGTGATAATGTTCCAATATTTAAACCGTTGCAGGGTTGATAGAAGTTCAGAAATACAGTATCGTGCGTCACCGTTAACTTAACAGCTTGCAAGTTGCTTTATAGGCTAGCTTTTCACCAGCCGAAGGAGCTTTACATTCCAAGGCTCGGTTGCATTCCATTCACATCACAGACTATCATGAGCAGGCTCGACGTCAGTTTCATGTTGTAATGTGGGCGACACCTCTACGTCGTGGTCCTGAGCCAACTAGCACCCGACTCCACCGAGAGATAGCCAATGGGAGCGCAATTCACTGACTCTATGTCCAGAACTATATATATGTGTGTATATACATATGTGTGTGTGTATGTATGTAATTAAAATATTTGGCATTTCGAAAAGAAAAATCTGTAGAAAAGAAATGCCAAAACTGCGTATAACATCAAATTGAAAACAAAATTTATTTTATGCCATCTCGCTCCAACATGATCGAAGTCAGTGTCTTAATTGTGTCATTTGTATCAGTGTCTTGATTTTGTACCGCAATTGTCATGCATGCCGCATACTGGTTTTTCTCACTCATTCTAACTTTCACGTCATAGTGTCATGGTTTTTGTAATTTCACAATACTTTCCTTACAACTATGCCTGATTCTGGCTATTTTTTATTTACAGACCTTAATATAAACCGAATGATGTTCTATAATATTTTTCAAAATAATATCCATCATTCATTTACTTGCATTTGATTCTTTGCTTTACTTTGATTACTATTTCTAGACAAATTTTAAAATCTTGTAAGAAATAGTATTAAGTGAATTATTACTATATTTACTTAATACTATTTCTTTCCTTAACATTATCTGAATTCAAATTACATTCTAATAAATTTTCTCAGACTCGAGAACCAGATGGGGTACTCTCCAGTGCATCAGGGCTGCAAATACAAGACGGACTCTCCTTGCACCGGAAACGATACAAATACTCCGAGAACTCGCCATGCCCCGTCATTAACTGCGTGAGCTCTGCTGGTGGCCCAAATTTCCACACGACCTTATACGCAGCAGACGCCCGTGGGAGAAACAGCTTGGTCACCGCAGTAGTGTTTCTACTCTGATATGGAGCAGTGTCCTGACGAAGACACCGGACACTTATGATTGAACTTAAGCGCAGCCTACTTTGCCAATTCGTCAGCCCTCTTGTTTCTCTCCAACCCCGCATGGGCCCTAACCCAGAACCAAGGCACAGCTTTGCCCTGGTGAGAAAACTTTCTCAAGTTGGCCCGTGCCGTTACGGCGAGAGGATAAAAGGCGCCACTGTTGGCCACGGTCTGTAAGGCTGACATGGAGTCGCTGTAGATCGCGAAAGTCCCGGCCCGGCACTGGATGACCTCCTCCGTTGCCCTGCAGATTGCCAGCAGCTCTGCCTGGTACACTGTGCAGTACGACGACAGCCCAAGTTTGATGGTCTTGGTCTTAACCCCGTCCCTCCATATAGAGAGCGTGGCTACCACATTCCCATCAATCCTGCTGTCATCGTTAAATATCTGCATCTCAGAGGCACCCGCCGCCTCAACCTGCTAGCAGGAAATCCTACCTGGGACCTAAAGGCGGAGGTGCATGCATCCACGTACGAGTGGCGTTCGTCCCTCCGCCAACAGCAACAAGATCCTACTCTGGCTCGCTGCCAGTGCCTGGGTTGGCGACCGCGAGGTTGAGTTTATGGCGTCTGCGATGGAGGCTTCACATCCGGCGCTTTAAATGGGCTTGTCCTATGAATAGGTTAGGTCACGTAAGGTCAGGGTAGGTAAGGATGGAGTGGATGGGCCAAGCCTACTCGTGGCCCACCCTGTGAGTAGCGGTCGAGGTGTAGACCATGAAACCAATTGCCCGGGGGCTGCTCTCCGCCTCCGTCGATGGCTCCGACGGAGGCTGGAGGAGTGCTGGGTGCCGGGACCGCGTCGTTTTCAGGGAACCGCCACTCCCTGGCGGCGCGCGTCCCTGGCCTTTGGGGCGGGCCCGGCAATCAACGCGATTGCTGGGCAGGCAGTGTCAGCGCTGCCACCGTCAAATCTCGTAACCCTGTTCCGGAGTTTTCTTTGGTCAGGGCCGAGGGTCGAAGGGGCTTGCTCCTTGGACCGCGAGGAAGAAAACCTCTATAAAAAATTACTTGAGCCCGGGAAACTGGGCTATGGAGAAGTGCTGGGTGGTGGGGAGGGGGGTCACGAAGAATGGTAGCGTGACCTCCTCTCTCCCCTACCTAGGGCCGTGGCGTGGTAAGCTGGGGCTTGCCGCTCCTTCGCGTTCGGCCTAGAGGTGTTTTTCTGGGCGGGGGTTCACCTTCGCCCAGCTGAGGTGGGTCTGGCTTCGTCCGGACAGCGCCGGTGGGGTCGCGTGATGTTATGTTCACGCGTTCCCGCGACCCCGCCGAGTAAGGCGCCCCGGAGGAAGCCGTCAGATTTTAGTCGGTTCGAGTCCGACATAACCCTCTGGGTTACATAACTCCCCAGGGCCGGAAGGGTATCCGTGGGGATTTCCTGACGTTAAAAAAAAAGGGTAGGTAAGGATATCGCATCCCAGCGCTGGCGCTCGAACCTTAGCCGCAAGCGCATTGTTAGGTCAGGTTAGGTTAGGTTGGGGTGGATGAGGCAAGCCTTCACGTGGCCCACCCTGTGAGTAGCGGTCGAGCGATCGGCTGTAAAACTAATAGCCTCGAGGTGACCCCTCCTGGCCCGACTGTTCTGTCAGACGGGGTGCGGGATGGGGACTTGGTCGGGCTTGGAGGACCTCAGTGGTGTGGCTGGGCTGGTGGTGCAGAGAACCTGCATTGCCACTGACTAACTCCAATCCATTCACCAATCCATTCACCAGAACCGAGGCCAAAGTGCGCACCCTCGTCCTGGCTCTTTGACCCACTCGCCTGGTAAGGGCCTCGCGCAACTCCCTCGTCGCCTCCGTTGTCGCTGTTAGCACGACATCTGACAGGACGTCAAAGCTGTTATTTGGGTAGTTTTGCCACATCCCGGAACCCCATTTACCCACTCGAACCTAGGTATCCCCCAAGACCCGAAGACCTCCTCGGCCGGACCATCTCCTAGAATAGCTTTCGCGCATTCTAGAATCTTGTCGTCCAGCATGATCCTCATCGCCCTGGTGATCACTACCACCGGTTCCGTAGCAGGGGCTCCAAACTTAATGATTCCCCGTCTCCTTGTCTCTTGTTCATCCAGCTCAACAAAGCCGGCGGTCAAGCTATATGCTGCCATACACCTATAAGGTGCTCCACCTCGGAGCACCTCCGAAGTGTTGTTGTTAAATATGACAGCACCTTCGGCCTCGAGCCTCTCCTCCAGCACTCCCTCCATACCTGAGTGGAATGCGTGTAAAAGGTCCCGGCACGTGCGGGCGATGACTTCCCGCGTGCCCCTCGTGACCGCGAGAAACTCGAGGAACGCATTAGCCAGATGATCCGCCGGCCCAGCCGGATCAAGGAGCTCAGGCGGCGCCACATGACCCATGTCGGCTCGCGTCCACCTATACTTCGGCGCCCCGCGCTTGGCAATCACGATCCCTTCACCACTGAATGGATTCAGGACCCGATGGCTTGCCCCCTGCAGGTGCGCGGCTACGGCCCCAAAGCCACCAACCAAAGTATCCCTCAGGGACGCTGCCGCCCTTTTTGACTCTGCCCTGTCCTTTCTCCTCTCACAAGCGACAATCTCATTGCGCTGGGCAGTTCTCCTCTGCAACTCATCGGAACCACTAACTGCGTGTTCTGGGTCAGCGGGAGGTGATCCGGACACCTGGGCGTCCCGGTGTTCCAGCAAGAAGTCTAGGCTTTCGCCTCTGTCCTCATACACCACCACTTCATGGTGTTCCGAGGCCCTGATGCTGCCCAACTGGTCCACCACCTCACCTCTCAAATGACCCACCACCGCCGCATCCACGCTGATGATTTTCGGTGGGCTTTCATCCTTTTCTCCCTCCGCTCCCAGCCGGGCTAGCACCACGCATGCCTGTGAAAATAGACTTTTGTCGGGATTGCCCTCGAACAGTAACACTGTTTTGTTACGTATTTGTAACAGACGGCAATCCTGACCAGCCACACTGACAAAAGTCAGTGTGTTGAACATCTTTTTCCGAATGCTCGTCCTTCGGGTGCTCCCATTTGTTAGCGCCGCGAGTCCAGGGGATATTTCGACCCACTTTTCAGCGTTCGAATTGCAGTATCCGATGCCCAGCCTTTCTTCGTTCTTGTTCATGAAAAAGGCCACCCCCCTCAGTCTCAGCCCCGGCCTCCCACCCTCCCCCAACAGAAGAACCTGACGTTCTTCCAGTGGCAGACAAATGAGCCTGCCGGGCACAGCCGACGCCTGGCGTCCAGATGGCCCCGGAACAGCTTCCACCCCTGGGGCAGTAATTATTGCGCTGCATCCGGCGTTCCTCCTAGCCGCCGTCCTGAACGCTGCCTCCGCGAAACCAAGGAAGGGCGCTCTCTTCTGAGGGTCCGCCATAATTATCCGCAAGGACAATCTGCTCACACTGGTGAAGATCTCGGACTCCAAATCCATGCGGCGCACGGCAAATATTGGGCACTCAAACAGCACGTGCCACACGGACTCACAGACCGCCGGATCGCACTCACACCCGGGACTGTCTTTCAACTTAAACCGGTGTAAGTACTCCCCTATCCCTCCGTGTCCCGTCAGCACCTGCACGAGAGTCGGCGTGAGGCGCATAGATCTTACGATTCTATACGCCTGGTCAACATCCGGAAGAAATTCCTTTGTCGTTTGCCCTCTCGTCGAGGATGTGTACCTACCTTGCCATTTGCGCACAGTCTCCTTCCTAATCTGGCTTTTAACGTAGGACAGAGGGATTTCCGCGTAGTCCAGTGAGTCAGCCCCCTGCAATGCTGCTTCTTTGGCCAGCTCGTCTGCCCTCTCGTTGCCTGGCGTCCCCACGTGTGCTCTGAGCCAAAAGAGCCGGACCTTCCTCCCCTGCTGCGCTATCTCTCCCAAGCCCTCCCTCATTGCCTTTGCCAGTGGATGGGCCACTCTGTGGTTCTTGAGCAATTCCAGCGACAAGCGAGAATCACTCATTATGTTCACCACAGATTCGCAGCTGTGCTGCACCATCCGCATGGCCCTAAACAAGGCATAGAGCTCCGCTTGGAAGACCGTGCATCTTGGATCCAGGCTGAACTTGGAGCACTGTAATTCCTTATCTTCGTCCCACCATGTCAGAGCCGCTCCCACCTTGTCAGAAATTTTACTTCCATCGGTGTATATATGTGGGCCCTGAATCTGGTAGGACTCTAAGGTTTCCGCATCCACGCTTTCGAGCAGCTCAAAGTCAACAGTTGTTATTGTTGATGGATGCGGTTTCTCCAAGTAGCCGACCACTTTCTCCATGGTTTTGTTTGGAGGCAGGTAATCCAAAGATAGGCCCCTCTTGGCCGCATAGAGACTGGCCGCCTCCTGAACCCTGAGATCCAACGGAAGCAGCCCCGCAAGGACCGTTGCCGCAGTCAAGGAGACCGTACGGTACGCCTTGCATATTTTTTGTGCAAAGCCCCTTTGAAGAGCCGCCAGCTGACCTTGAATCATCTGCAGCTCCGTCGCAGGAGCCCACGCACTTGCTGCGTACAGCACAGTAGGCTCTATTACCGAGACGTAAATCGTCCTGACAATCTCCCCATTCAGACCCCATGTCACCTTCGCCGCGCACGCCAGCTGCTTGTATACATCCGAAGATTTTCTACAAACCTCTGCCACGTGCGCCCCAAAGGTGAGGCCCCTGTCAATGGTTAGTCCCAACAACTTCATCGTGTCGATGAAGCCCACACGCTGGCCCGAAAAACCCACCGCTGGAGGATCATACCTAAGCTTCTTGGTAAACAAAATCTGCTCTTGCGTAATTGACCCTGATTTTCCAGTCACTAAGGTACGAACTGACCAGCGCACACAAGTTCCTCGGGCACTTCTTCCTACGTAGTTCTCTCTTTAGAGCCGGCCGCCTGTTAGGTTAGGTTAGGTTAGGTTGGGGTGGATGAGGCAAGCCTTCTCGTGGCCCACCCTGTGAGTAGCGGCCGAGCGATCGGCCGTGAAACTAATTGCCTCGAGGCTTCTCCAACTCCGTCTGTTCTGCCAGACGGAGTGGTGGATGGAGTTAGTCCCTAGGGCGTACCAAAGTGTGCGCCCTAGGCTCAAGGGCGGGGCCCGGCAATGCAAACACCTTTTGTCGGGCGGGTAGTGCCAGTTTCTGGTGCTACCACAGGAGATATCGTAACTCAGTGCCAGAGCTTTGCTTTGGTCTGGGCCGAGGGTCTGGGGGGCTTGCCCCTTGGACCGCGAGGAAGAAAACCTCTCTAAAAAATCACCCTAAGCCCAAGTTTCTGGTGCTCGGCGATGGGCTGAGTGGCTGGAGGGAGTCCAGTCACTAGAGCACCAACCCATAGAGGAGGTCACCTCTCAAAAAACACAATTAACAATGAGTGCGTTTTTAAAAGAAGGACTACCCCAGGAGGGTACCAGCCGCAATGCGGCTGGAGAATCCCTCCAGGCTTCGGCCTGCTGCCCCATCTATTCTGGGGGGGGCAAAAACCGCACTGGGGACAGGGAAACCTGCTCCCCAAAACCCGTGGTCGTCCATGAACGTCTGGACGACCAGTTATGTGCGTCCGGGTCAGCCGACTCGGACGCCGATTCAATTTGTTCGGGGATGAGTGTGTCATCACGCTTATCCCCTGTTATCACTGCCCGTAAGAGGCGCAGTGAGAATGATGACGGGGCTCCCAGCTCCAAGGTGGGACCTCGGAAAAGGGGACGACCGCCGACAACGGGCAAGTACGTTGGTGTGGCCAAGGCCAAACAAGCCCTGAATGAGGCCAGGGCCGGGGAGCTCGAGCTCGATAGTGAGGAGAGCTTTAGCAGGTTGGTCCGTGAGACGCGGTCAGATGCGTGTCTCGCGGACCTCACAACAGATGCTGTTGCCCAGGAGGCGGCTAGTGGCGTCAAGATCATCCTTGGCGTCGCTGCCAAATCTAAAAACTTAAAGGGCACAAGTGTAAAGGCTCTCAAGGAGGCAGCTGAGCGGATCTCTGAGGCCCTGGCAGTATTCAGAGTCCGCACAGCGTCCGAGGAGACTGCTGCCCTACAGGCGGAGAACTCGCGACTGCAGGGTCAAGTGGAGGCGCTTCGACGTGAGATGGAGCTTCTCAGGGCGGAGTTTCGAGCATCTCACGTCGGGCCTGCGGCAGCACCGGCTCCACCGAAGCTCAACGATGACGGAGTTGCGTCTATCATGAAGAAAATAGGCTTCATGATAGACGCCAAGCTGGCCGGCTTAGAGGACCGGCTTCTTCCAGAGAAGCGGGTCAGGCCCCCGCTTCGGGCGGATGTTGTGGCTGGTGGAGCGGTTCGGTCTGTTCGGGAACGAGGGACTCGTGCGCCACCACCTAGCAGGACTGTCGACGGTTGGGGGGGGGGGGCGCCTGCTGCCAGAAGGCAGTCTGTGCGACCCATGCCTCCTGCGCCTCCGGCACTGGAGGAGGGATGGTCCACAGTAGTAAGAAGGGGACGAAAGAAGGGAGGTCAGACTCCTCCAAAGCCCACGAGGAGCCAGCCAGTACCCAGGGCTCCTCCTCAGAAGAAGAAAAAACAGAAGTTAAGGCCACCACGCTCTTCAGCGGTAGTGTTGGCAATCTCGCCTCAAGCAAAGGAGGAAGGGCTAACGTTTGCTCAGGTCCTTAAGTTGGCCAAAGAGAGGTTGGCCAATGAGGACTTCAGTGCTCTGGGCGTGCGCGTTCGCCAAACTGCAACGGGGGCGAGATTGCTAGAGGTACGGGGGTCAGCTAGCGAGGCAAAGGCCGACAATCTGGCCGAGAGGCTCGCCGCCGTGTTAGACCCCGGGATGGTCCGGGTCTCCAGACCGATCAAGTCAGCAGAGCTGAGGATGTCTGGCCTGGCCGACTCGATTACCGTTGAGGAGGTGGTGGAGGCTGTGGCCAAGGCTGGAGGATGCTCTCCCCAGGCGATCAAGGCCGGCGAGATTAAGGTTTCACCATCGGGGCTGGGCTCCGTGTGGATTCGTTGTCCCATCCCTGTGGCCAAGAAAGTTGCAGCTGGTAGACTATTAATCGGCTGGGTCTCGGTACGGGTTCAACTACTGGAACCCCGACCCCGAAGGTGTTACAGATGCCTCCAGATCGGCCATGTGAGGCCAATGTGCACCGCCGAGACCGACCGCAGCGACGAGTGCTATCGCTGCGGTCAACCTGGCCACAAGGCCGCAGGGTGCAGCAACGCAGCCCACTGCAGCCTCTGTGCTGCAGTCAACAGACCCGCCGAACATCGGGCGGGTAGTAAGGCGTGCGTGGGGTCCCGACCCCAAAAACAAAAGAAAGGTGCGGCCCTACGGACCGGGGCCCCCGCTGCACCTCAGCCAGCCGCCCCTGCAAGAGGCAGGGAAGAGGAGGCGATGGAAGCATAAATGCTCCATCTACGCCTTCTTCAGGCGAACGTCAACCACTGCGCCGCAGCTCAAGATCTTCTTCTTCAGTCCCTGGCGCAGTGGTCGATTGATGTCGCCATGGTGGCCGAGCCCTATTTCATCCCTGACAGTTGGTCTGGGGACGTGGACGGCTCGGTCGCCGTTGTGTCCTCTGGTGTGAACGTGCCGGCCCCTGCTATCATCGCCAGGGGTCGGGGGTACGTGGCAGTCCTTTGGGGGGACATCGTTGTCGTCGGTGTCTATTTCTCCCCAAACTGGAGTCTCGCAGCATTTGAACAATCGATCGATGGGCTCGGGCGTGAAATATTGCGCGCCCGGCCCAGAGAAGTGCTGGTTGCGGGGGACTTTAACGCTAAATCCCGAACGTGGGGGTCCCCCGCCACAGATGTCAGGGGCGAGACTCTGGAGTCGTGGGCAGCGTCTACCGGCCTCGTCATTTTGAATCGGGGCTCGGTCGAGACTTGCGTGCGGCGGACGGGGGGGGGTCCATCGTAGACCTAACGTTTGCGACCCCCGCCCTCGCGCGCACTGTCCGCAACTGGACTGTCTTGGAGCGGGAGGAGACTCTGTCCGATCACCGGTACATCCGGTTCGACCTCTCCTCCGCTCCGGCTGATACTTCGGTCCGTGCCAGAAGACACAACAACGGGTCCTCCCCGAGATGGTGCCTCAAGAGAATGAACAAGGATCTGCTGGTGGAAGCTTCCATCGTCCAGGCCTGGTCATCAACACCGACTGGGCCTGTGGAGGTCGATCAAGAAGCAGAGTGGTCCCGGGGCTCAATGACAAGCATCTGCGATACCGCGATGCCCCGGGCCCAGCTACGACCTCTTAGGCGTCAGGTGTACTGGTGGTCTGAAGAAATCGCCCAGCAGCGGAAGAGCTGCGTAGTGGCGACGCGCTGGTACACCAGATACCGCAGAAGGCGGAATCGCGACGCCGGCGAGGAAGCACAGCTGTACGCTGCATACACGCAGTCGCGGAGAGTGTTGCAGCTATCCATCAGCAACGCCAAGGCTAGTGCCATCGTGGCAAGGCGGGAAGCCTCCCTGTAAGAACTCCCCCGAGCCGTGACAAGAGTGTCGTCTGCGTAACAAGTCACGTCGGCCTCTCGAGGGAGTCCCACCCTCAGCACCCAGTCGTAGCCGATGTTCCACAGCAAGGGACCCAACACGTCCAGGATAGACGACAAACCTCTCGCGACGAGACGGCCGACAGCACCTGTGGGAGATGTCGTGCGGTGTCCCGCAGGGATCCGTGTTGGGTCCCTTGCTGTGGAACATCGGCTACGACTGGGTGCTGAGGGTGGGACTCCCTCGAGAGGCCGACGTGACTTGTTACGCAGACGACACTCTTGTCACGGCTCGGGGGAGTTCTTACAGGGAGGCTTCCCGCCTTGCCACGATGTCGGTATGGCAGGTGGTGAGGCGGATTCAACAGCTGGGGCTCCAGGTGGCGCTGAGTAAGTCCGAGGCGGTCCGTTTTCACAGACCTCGGCAGGCGCCACCGGTGGGGTCCCATATCGTCATTGGTGGCACTCGCATCGGGGTCGAGTCCCATATGAAGTACCTTGGGCTCGTCCTTGATGGCCGATGGAGTTTCCGCGAGCACTTCAAGCTGCTCGCCCCCCGACTAATAAAAACATCAAACAATTTGAGAAGATTATTGCCGAACGTCGGGGGGCCCGGCGGAGGACGTCGCCGCCTCTACCTTGGCGTAGTGCGCTCCATGGCGCTATATGGAGCACCCGTGTGGGCGGAAGCCCTGACGGCCACTAGTTTCGCACCCCTGCGAAGATCGCAGCGGGTGATGGCCATCGGGGTGATACGCGGATACCGCACGGTATCGTTTGAGGCGGCCTGCGTCCTAGCAGGAAGTCCTCCCTGGGACCTAGAGGCGGAGGTGCATGCGTCCACGTACGAGTGGCGCTCGGCCCTCCGTCAACAGCAACAAGATCCTGCTCCCAGGGAGGTAGAGGCGTGGAAATTCCGAGCCCGGCAGTCTATGCTGGACAAGTGGCGGGAGCGGCTGGCGGAACCAAGTGCCGGCCGCTGGACTGTCGAGGCGTTCCGCCCACACCTAGAACAGTGGGCGGAGAGAAGATCGGGGTCGTTGAGCTACCGCATGGTGCAGGTTCTGACGGGGCACGGCTGCTTCGGCCACTACCTGCACCGGATCGCCGGACGAGAGCCAACGACCGAGTGCCATCATTGCGGCTGCGACGACGAAACGGCGCAACACACACTGGAGGAGTGCCCAGCCTGGGCCGAGGGGCGCCGCGACCTCGTCGCAGCGGTGGGGAGTGGCCTCTCCTTGCCGGCATTAGCAGAGTCTATTGTCGGTGACGATGAGGCATGACAGGCAGCTCTAACCTTCTGCGAACTGGTGATGTCGCAGAAGGAGGCGGCGGAGAGGGACCGGGAGATGGACCCTTCTTCGCCGCTGCGGTATATATGCGGATAGCACTCATCGCTGCGGTCCGTCTCGGCGGTGCACACGTGCCTCACGTGCCCGGCTAGGAGGCACCTGTAGCATTGCTGGGGTCTTGGGTCCAAGAGTTGAACCCTGACCGAGACGAATCCGACCAACAGGCGTCCGGCCACTACCTTTTTTGCCGCGGCGGTGGGGCACCTGGCCCAGGTGGTGCCCGTTCCCGCCGCAGAGAACTTTAGCTCCCCAATCCTAATTGCTTGGGGAGAACAGGCCCCGGCCTTTGCGACCGCCTCGGTGACCTCCTCGGGGGTGACGGAGTCGTCGAGCCCCGTCAGCCTCAACTCCGCTCACTTTACGGGCCTGGACACCCTGACTAGGTCCTTGTCCAGGACCCCTTGGAGTTTTGCCGCCAGGGCATCTGCCCTGTCGGCGCTGGCGGCCCCCGGAAGCTCCAGTAGCCTCCCGCCGGTGGCAGTGTGGCGCACACGAACGCCCTGCGCTCCGAAGTCCTCGGTGGCCAGCTTGGTCTTGGCCACCCGGAGCACGTCAGCGAACGTGACGCCCTTCTCCTGCCCCTCCGGCGATATGGAGAGGACTACGGCTGACGTCCGAGGCGGTCGCAACCTTTGCCTTTCTTTCTTGGCCCCTCGCCCCATTGCCGGCGCGGGCCGGGACCCTGGCTGTTGTGGGCTGGGCCGGGCAGCGGCCACCGTCTTCTTTTTGGCCCTGCCCTTCCTCACAACTGTGGACCAGCCCTCCGCCATGTTGGGCGGTGCCGGCGGCAGGTGGCGAGGGGCCCCTTCCTCTGTTTGTCCCCCCCTCGCAGCAGGTCTAGGGGGGGAACGTTTGTCGGCCGCAAGCGGCGGGCGGACACGGGCAGGGGCGGGCAGGAGGCGGCCCTCCAGCCCTGCGATCTTGGCGTCCATCATGAACCCAAGTTGGCTCATGAGGGACGCCACGAACTCGGAGTCCAGCCCCGATGGCCGGCTCTCCGGTGCTCTCGTTGGCGGCGCCGGCGCCGGGCGCGCCGCGCGGAACTCCTCCCTGAGAGCCGCCATTTCTGCTCGGAGAGCGTCAACTTGTCCATCAGGTCATTCACCAATCTTCTCTTAAATCAATACCAAGAAAACAAAATAAAAGTAAACTTACCATGTCATGGTGGAACTCTGAACTCGCAGAAAAGAAGAAAGCAGTTGCAACCAGGAAACGCAGAGTCAGATCAGCATGAGAACGGCTGTAGTGGCAGAGTACCTGAAACATAAAGAAGATTATGAATTAGCGGTGGTAAAGGCCCAAACAGACAGTTGGAAATAATTTTGTCAAAAACAGGACCGGGAGGGAGTGTGGGAGGGAATTTATAGAGTTATGAGTAGGACAAGAGTTAGGGAGGAAGATGTACCACTGGAAGAAGAAGGAAATGTGCTCTGTGCAGAGGAATCAGCGGAACTGTTGGCCATGACTTTTTATCCCGAAGATCGAAAAGAGGATGACAATAATCATCATCGTGCAACCAGAGAAAAGGCGGAGCTTGTGAACACGGACGATGAATACACCGGCAATGATCCTCCATTCACCGAGATGGAGATGAGGAAGGCGTTGGGTTCCTTTAATCCGAAGAAGGCCCCTGGATCTGATGGACTGACAGCAGATATTTGCCGGGAGGCCATTGAGAGTGACCCCGGTCTGTTTCTGGAAATCTTTAATGGGTGTTTGGCCTGTCATCATTTTCCAAGGATATGGAAGAAGGCAACCGTCATAGTCCTACGAAAGCCTGGTAAAGACAATTATAAACGTCCCAAATCATATCGTCCCATAGGTCTTCTGCCTGTCATGGGCAAAATTTACGAAAAAATGCTAATGACTCGGCTCCGACATTACCTACTGCCTAAAATAAGTCGACATCAATATGGATTCATGCCACAGAGGGGTACGGAGGATGCACTCCACGATCTTATACAACATATCAGACAAAAATTTGACATGAAAAAGATAGTAACGATGATATCGTTGGATATAGAGGGGGCATTCGACAGTGCGTGGTGGCCTGCAATAAGAGTCCGATTGGCCGAGGCGGGGTGTCCATTGAACCTTCGCAGGGTCATGGACAGCTACCTTACAGAAAGAGTGGTCAGACTACGATATGGAGGAGCTGAACACATTCGACAGGCAGAGAAGGGCTGTGTGCAGGGCTCTATAGGTGGACCAATGCTCTGGAACCTGCTCCTGGATACATTGCTGCATCAGCTGAGCGAGGGGGGGGGTGCTATGTCCAGGCCTTTGCTGATGACATAGTGCTCCTGTTCGACGGTGAGAACGCTCTGGAAATAGAGAATGCAGCGAACACAGCTCTCGCACATGTGTGGTCGTGGGGTGTGAACCACAAGCTCAGGTTCGCCCCACATAAGACAAATGCCATGGTGATGACAAGGAGGCTGAGGTTTGATACCCCTCGACTACACATGGGCGAGACGGATGTCCGTATAGTACAGGAGATCAAAGTTTTAGGGCTTATATTAGATAGCAAACTTACCTTTAACTCTCACGTTGCAGGTGTGTGCCGTAGGGTGTCGAGCGTGTACAGGCAGCTTTCACGGGCGGCGAGGGTCGGCTGGGGTCTGCATCCAGAAGTCATCCGAATCATCTACGTCGCGGCGGTGGAACCAATAGTCTTGTACGCGGCAGCGTCCTGGGCACCCGCAGTAGCCAAGCTGGGAGTTAGGAAGCAGCTGGATTCCTAGCAGAGAGTCTTCGCCCAGAAGATGTGTAGAGCCTACCGTACGGTGTCCCTGCACTCCGCGCTGGTTCTGGCTGGTCTGATGCCACTGGACCTTAGAGTTCGTGAGGTGGGTCTCCTGTACCAGGCTAGGAGGGGGGCGGGCTTGCCGGAACTTGGTGGGAGGGATGTAGAGAGATTGATACCCATGGTGGAGGCTCCACATCCGGCTCTTGGAGTGGAGATTACGTTTAATAGCCTGGTGAGTCAAGAGCAGGTGGAGGCGGCCGGTGGCTCTGAGGTGCAGATATTCACCGACGGCAGCCGCATTGATGGAAAAGTGGGTGCCACGCTCTCCATATGGAGGGACGGGGTTGAGACCAAGGCCATCAAACTTGGGCTGTCGTCGTACTGCACAGTGTACCAGGCAGAGCTGCTGGCAATCTGCAGGGCAACGGAGGAGGTCATCCAGTGCCGGGCCGGGACTTTTGCGATCTACAGCGACTCCATGTCAGCCTTACAAACCGTGGCCAACAGTGGCGCCCTTCATCCTCTCGCTGTAACGACACGGGCCAACTTGAGAAAGCTTTCTCACCAGGGCAAAGCTGTGCTTTGGTTCTGGGTTAAGGCCCATGCGGGGTTGGAGGGAAACGAGAGGGCTGACGAATTGGCAAGGGAGGCTGCGCTTAAGTTCAAGGGCCGGCCCCACTATGATAAGTGCCCGGTGTCCTTCGTCAGGAGACTGATCCGTCTTGGGTCAATCGACGAATGGGACCGGAGGTATCAGAGTGGCGACACCGCTGCGGTGACCAAGCTGTTTCTCCCACAGGCGTCTGCTGCGTATAAGGTCGTGCGGAAATTGGGACCATCAGCAGAACTCACGCAGTTAATGACTGGGCACGGCGGGTTCTCGGAGTACTTGCATCGTTTCCGGTGCAAGGAGAGCCTGTCTTGTATTTGCAGCCCTGATGCACTGGAGACAGTGCCCCATTTGATCCTCGAGTGTCCGGCGTTTTTGCCGGAACGCTTTAACATAGAAAATTTACTCGATTATAATTGAAATGTACATAATCTTAAGGAAATAGCAGTAAGCAAAAATAGTGATAAGATTCTAAAAATTTGTCTAGATATAGTAATTAAAGTAAAGGAAAGAAATAAAAGCAAGGAAATGAATGATGGAATAATATTTTGAAAAATATTATAGCACATCATTCGGTATAGATCAATGTATGTAAATAAAATAATTGTAAAGTATATAGACTAAGTAATAGTAATGTAAGTAAATTATTGTAAACAGATTAAATAAATACAGAACAAAATAAACAAACCCGCACACTATGGCGTGAAAGGTAGTATGAGAGAAAGACAAAGTATGCGGCATGGATGAGAATTACAGTACACAAGCGAGACACTGGTATGAACGAAACGAAACTGAAAACACTGACTCCGATAACGTTGGAGGGAGACGGCGTAAAAAAAAAAAAAAAAAACCTAACCTAACCTAACTCAAGGGGGCGCCCCAACGCCGGGAACTGGGGATTTTTTAAAGAGGTTAACTCCTCGCGGTCCGGGCGGTTAAGCCAAGACCCTCGTCCCCGCATGGAGCCGCTAGACATGACAACGACACTCCACGACGGGATTACGAGCCAGACGGTAATGGTGCAGGTTCGCTGCACCACCTGCCCAGAAACAAGGTTTCCAGGCCCGCCCGAGTGTGCTGAAGCACACCTTCTGGGTTATTTTTTATAGAGGTTTTCTTCCTCGCAGTCCGAATGGCAAGCCATCCGAACCCTCGCTCCCACCAAAGACAAGTCCCCGGTGGGCCTACGAGCTGCTACCCCCTCCAAACCCCGTCTGACGAGCAGACGAAGCGGGAAGGGGCCCGCGAGGCAATTAGTTTCACGGCCGATCGCTCGGCCGCTACTCACAGGGTGGGCCACGAGAAGGCTTGCCTCATCCACCCCAACCTTTTTTTTTTTTTTTTTACGTCAGGAAATCCCCACGGATACGGCTCCGGCTCCCTAGCGCCGGAGGGTTATGTCGGACTCGAACCGACTAAAACCTGACGGTGTCCTTCGGGACGCCATAAGTGGCAGGGTCGCGGGAACTGCGCAAGCATTACATCGCGCGACCCCGCCGGCGTTGTCCGGTGTGGAGCCGGACCCGATCCCGAGCCAGGGCGGAGGAGAGATTCTCCGCCCGACTACATTGTGAGAGGCGCGCAGGACACGCGCACACCATCTCGAGGCCCTAAGTGACGGGACGGCGAAGCCCTAGCTTGCCGCCTAGGTTAGGTTAGGTTTTTTTTTTTTTTTTTTTTTTTTTATTTTTCTCCGTCTACCTCCAACATGATCGGAGCCTTTGTGTACCTAATATACTCTTACAGACTATTCTCTCATTTATGCCTCTCGTACTTCCATGCCGCATACTATTATCTTTCTTTCGTTCATCATCTGTCTCACTTGTGCGGGTGGGTTTGCCCTCCTATATCTATTATATTTATTTCTTGTTATTTTGTATTTACAATGTTTTTCTTATTATCTTTACTATTTACACCATATGATAGTTTCAATATAATTATTTATATTGCTTATCATATTTTCCTTATTCTATTTATTCCTATTTATAACCCTTTTTATTATATTTATACAATATCTAAAAAACTTATTTCTCCTGTCACTTATAACTATGGTTGGTATTGAGTTTATATTTATGTCAATTTTTAGTTGTTGCTCCATTTCATACCTTTCATGAGCAAATTGTGGGCATTCAGTGAGTAAGTGCGTCACCGTCTCCTCAACCCCTGGCTCACACGCACACGATGGGTCGTCTTTGCACTTGAACCTAGCCAAGTACTGTGACAGACCCCCGTGGCCAGTGAGCACTTGCGTCAGCACATTAGAAAGTTCTATCTTTCTCACTACTCCATAAGCGCTGAGCGCATTCGGGAAGAAGACCTTCGTGACCGACGCTGACTTACCACTCCCGTACCGCTCGCTCCACTCCGCTACCGAATCCATCCTTATACGTCGCTTAAGGTAAGACAGAGGAACCAAGTCATAATCCGGCCGTCTCTTGGAGCTTTGTGCAGCTGCTTCCTTTGCCAGCTGATCCGCTCTCTCATTGCCATCCAGGCCCACGTGCGCCTTTACCCAGAACAGACCTACGGACTTACCCTGCGTCATAGCTTTTTCCAGATTGGCCCTGGAGCGCACCGCCAATGGGTGGACGCTCCCAGGACATACCACTGTCTGTACAGCTGCCATTGAATCGCTGAATACCCCGAAGCTCCGAGAATTGCTCTGCAGGATCACCTCCGCAGCCCTGGAAACCGCTAATAATTCCGCCTGATAGACCGTGCAGTAAGACGACAGGCACAACTTTCGCGAGTCGATCTCAGCGCCCCGTTTCCAGATGGAAATGGCTGCACCGACCTGCCCGCCGATCTTACTGCCATCGGTGTATATACACACATCCCAATCATCACGCACCTCGACCGCACTCCGATCCGGCAACAGGGTCAATGGAAAATCAAGACGCCTCGCTGGGTGTGGCGCCTCCAGCACTCGGGCCATGAGCTCGACGTCTCTACCCATCCATTCCTCACCATTCATACCTTTCCTAGCTTCATAGAGCGTGGCTGCCTCACGGATCCTGATATCTAGTGGGAGAAGACCAGACAGCAGCAGAGCAGAGTCCAGCGACACCGTCCGATACGCCCGGCAGATCTTTTGAGCGAAACTCCGCTGCACTGAGTTTAAGCTTTTGATGACGCCCAGCTTTTTCACTGCCACAGCCCAGGCCGGAGCCGCATACAAGATAATGGGCTCCACTACTGCAGTGTATATCGTCCTCGTGACGTCTGGGTTCAGCCCCCAGCTGACCCTGGCAGCTCTCGATAGCTGCTTGCTCACGCCAATCGCCTTCTTGCATACATTGGCGACGTGTTCGCTGAACGTAAGCCCATCATCGATGATCAGCCCGAGAACCCTTATACTTTTTGAGGCGGCAACCTCGATCCCGCCCATGGTCAAACGAGGGGCGTCGTATTTTAGCTTTTTTGTCACCGTCATAGCACTAGTCTTGTGGGCCGCAAACCTCAGCCTATTGTCTAAGCCCCACTCCTGAACACGAACAAGAGCCGCACTGGCCGCCAGCTCAATATCCGCCCCGCTGACCCCATCAAAGACCAGAAGCACATCATCAGCAAAAGCCTGACAATAGCATCCGCTCTCCTCCAGGCTCTTCAAGAGAGGGTCCAGCAAGACGTTCCAAAGTACCGGACCCCCAATGGACCCCTGCACGCATCCCACATTCGTTTCCTTTGAGTATTCCTCCCCTGCATAGCGCACTCTCACTCTCCTGTCCATTAGGTAGCTGTCCATCACTCGACGTAAGTTTATTGGACATCCCTCTTCGGCTAACCGCACTCTGATTGCCGGCCACCAGGCACCATCGAATGCCCCCTCAATGTCCAGAGAGACGACAGTGACGATTCTCTTTTCGCTCAACCTGTGACGAATATGCCTCATGAGATCATACAGGGCGTCTTCCGTGCCCCTCTGCGGCATAAATCCATACTGACGATGGCTCATCTTAGGAAGCAAGTAAAACTTTAACCGGGCCATAACCATCTTTTCGTAGATCTTCCCAAAGACAGGCAGAAGACCTATAGGCCTGTACGATTTAGGGACTCTATAATTATCCTTCCCAGGCTTGCGCAACACCAAAACTACAGCTTCTTTCCAGGCCAAAGGGAAGTACTGGAGACGCATACACCCATTTAGCAGAGCCAAAAAGAATCCGGGATCATTTTCAATAACCTTCTGACATATGTCCGACGTAAACCCATCTAATCCGGGAGCCTTCTTAGGATTAAAGCTCCTAGCTGCTTCAAGCATCTCGCGTTTCGTAAATGGTGGGTCACAAGCCTCAGCTTGATCCGCGGCATTTACCCTTTCAGCGAGCTCCCTTATTTTGGTATGCTGCGGACTATCTTGACTTCGAAGGTCATTCGGATAGAAGGTCTCCGCCAGAAGCCTCGCAGAATTCCGCGCGCTGAGTGAGACCCCATCCTGTTCCAACATTACATCCTCATCTCTACTTTTTGTTCTACCTATTACCCTGTATATTCCCTCCCACAGCCCTTTCCTGTCCTGTCTTTCACAGAAGCTCTTCCAGCTCTGAGTCTGCGCCGTTTTAACCGCTAATTCATACGTCTCTTTCTGTTCCAGGTACTCGGCGACCACCTTGGCTCTTCGGATGGGGGCGGCGCAGCGGACGCGGCGCTTACTTGTGGCCACCCTCTTCTTCATACACGCCAGGTCCTCCGTCCACCACGGCAGGGTAAGTACTTCCTTTTTCTTTTTCACTGGTATAGCGGCTTTACATGCTGTTGTGACAGCTTCGGTAAATTTTTGCAATGCGTTTTCCAACTCTTCTTTGTTTTGGATTAACTGAAGGTCCCCCATGGTAAGTTTACGCTGTGATTTGAGCTCCTTCAGAGTGGCGTGAAAGTGGTCCCAGTTCGCCCTTCTCGTGTTGTAAATTTTTGTGGATCTTTCCACGCTCATTCCTTTTGACCCTTTCGACCTTATACTAATGACTATTGCGTTGTGGTCTGAACTGATGAGACCGTCCTCCACATTCCATCCAGCGATAAGGCCCAGCATGTCATCAGAACATGCAGTTATGTCAATGAAACTCGCGTAGTGTCTCCCCCCTCTAAAGGTGTCAAATGTTGGAACCCCTCCCTCATTTAGGATGTTCAAGCTCATTTCATCTATTGCCCGTACCATGTCCTCCCCCCTTGCATCCGTTTGAGCACTGCCCCACCAGACATTTTTAGCATTTGCATCTCCTCCGATTAACCACTTCTCCTTCCCTATGGAGTCACTTATGCGCCTAAGCTGATCAAGGTATGGCCCCATCGGCTCGCTGGGCTCCATGTAGTAGGACGTCAGCGTCAGGTTACCTGAGGTAAGTTTAATTCCTATTGTTACTAGGTTTTCGGTAGTGTGGCTGACATGTTGAACCACCATCAGTTCGGGATCCATTACCGCTATAGCGGCTTTAACGGTATCCCCACCTTCATACTGAAAGATCCTGACAGAATTGTATCTTCTCACTTTGCCCTCTTTCCCGACATATGGCTCCTGCATCAACACCACGGAAACACCACGACCCCTCGCCTCTAAGAGCACCTCCTCCGTCGCCAGTTTCTTTCTCTGCAGATTTGCCTGTATGATCTCGAGCGCATGCTCATTCCCCTTGACGCCCTTAGCAGTAGGTTACGGCCGAGCGCGCTATCGCATCCCACCTTCTACGCGTTGGGCATTCCTCGCTAAACGCTCCGTGCTCAGTCCTGTCCACCTTGGCATTCCTGCAGTTCCTGCATGAGGGCGCTACACCTGTCATTCTGTCCGGACACTCATTACGCATATGTGGCCCACCACAGTGGGAACACAGGTCGACTGTCTCCTTACACAGTCTTCTCCCGTGTCCATATGCCAAGCACCTAGTGCATTGAATGAGAGGGGATTGGTCATAGACCCTTACCCTCTGTAGGTCAATGTGCACAGCCCCCGCCTCCGTCGCCCTCTTCCAGACGATTGGAGAAACCGCCAAGACCACATGACCCGTGAGTGGGTTCCTGGTCCGCCTGCGATATTTAATCGCCATCCGTTCATCCCCTTCATTCAAATCCGCGAACAGCCACCGGTTTTGGTTCCTTAGACCCTTTAGTACGTCCTCGTCCTGGTTTATTAGTAAGACATCCTTCAAAATTATTAAGGGATCCTTATTTTTGACTTCTTCGACTTTCAGGTTACTTTCCACATTTTCCAATCTCTCTTTAACTTTTGTTCTGTCTTCTATTGATCTGCATCCCATAATTATTTTCCTATCTTTCCCCTTCCTCACTCTTTCTATCTTTACCCATCCTTCTTTTGCATCAACTGCTTTTCTGACCCTATCCAGGACCTCTTCACCTGAGTCTGTCTCGTCCGTAGATGCTATGACCAAGGAATGCAAGGACCCCTCACTCCGCGATGGAGCTGGCCCAGCAAGCACCTGCGCATATGATCCTCCCATTCTTACATCATCCTTTCTCTCAATTGTTTCCTTAAGCTCTGATAGTTTCAGGTTGTTGTCCTTGATCAGCCTTTCTTGTTCGTCAAGCTTCTCTGCGAGCTTGGCTATGCCATCACCACATAGTCGACATCCTTCTATTACCCTTTCCTTTTTCTCTCCTTTGTTTTTTCCTTTCAGGTCTATATCCATTTCCCGCACCAATTGATAGAGTCTATCTATAGCCTCGATAACACCAGCTTTTATTTCTGATTTCAGGTTCCTCGAGTTGTTGAGATGAAGCTTAGCCTTACTCACACATGCGCGAGCCTCCAGCGACCTGTCTCCTCCCGCACCAGAGCGACTCACCCCCCCCCGCGCCATCGCCGAAGCCGCAACTGTGGTGACTGTGCCGCCACTGGCAACCGATGGAGCACACGATGCAAGGTGAGCCGCCTCCCACTCTCCAACACTCTTCCTCACTACCGAAGGCTGAGATGCAGAACGTGCCGGGGGCGAAACCGTGGCATCCCCTCCCGGAGCCGGCTTGGCAACTGGTGTCCTGTGACCGAACATTTTGCTGGAGGTAAGTGTCAAGTTTTAAAATGTACGTGAAAATACACAAAAGAATAACACCGTTAAAATAACGTATACGTCTATGTATATAAAATTATTATTATATATAATTATATATTACAGTTTTTTTTTTTTTTTTTTTTATAAAAATAAAAAAGGTTAAATGTTTTAACAAAATATTCTACTTAAAGCTACAATATGTATATTAAAAACCGCGACTCGCTACGACCAACCGTTGTGGAGATATGCACAAAACAAGTTTTTCAAGATGGCGCCCAAAATGGCCGCCAAAAGTTCAAAACACTCTAACTTATTGCAAAATACCCGTGTTTGGGTTCGTCTGAAAGCGCTTTGCGTGATAAACCTATTAGAAATGGTTAATTGTGCGTATCTTCATACCCCGGATCATTAACAACTTAAGGTTGGTACTAAAATTGATGAAAAGTACTATATCAACAATGAGTCACGCCCATACACATACAAGAACAATATAGTCAAAATAGTCCCTCAAAATTAATATTACAGGAAAAAAATTCCAGTCCTCTAACAGTCACGCAGGCCGAGAAATTAACAATTCAGAATTTCAAGATGGCGGCCGGCCGATGCCATAAATTTCTGAAATCCTCAGTTTTAAAGCTAATCTGCTCGAGTTTGGACTTCCCAAAAAGAGCTTTCAATTTCCTGTTCAATGAAATCAAGACCTTATTTCTGCTGCCTACCCTCGATTTTAAATACAATAAAAACTGTTTTATTCACTAAAAAATTCAATTAAAAATGTTAAAAAAGTCAAAATTAAAAATACAAGTTCACAATCAGACATAGAAAAATTTTCTCTTTCAGATAGGTCATAAAGATTAGACAATAGATATGAAACAAGTTTTTTCACCTACCCTCATAAAATTTATATTTGTTATATATTGTTTAATGTGAAGTATAAAAATCGAAAATTTATTGCGATACATAGAATTTGATATGGGCTATCATTTAGACAAATAAAAATGATATGTCATCGCTTTCAATAAAAAGTTATAAATTTTTAATAGTTTAAATTTTTTTAAAATTCTACTCTTTTCTGTGTAGCTCCTTGGAAAATTCTTCGATCTTCTTGCACGATACACCATTAATCTTGTATTTTCATGTTCTTTCAGATGATAGTAGTTTCAAGAAGATACGACACCGGCATCCACGACCACGTGCCACGTGGTTATCGGAATTTTTGAGTTTTCAACCGGAAAACTTGAGGTAATTTTCCAGGAAAAACTTTAAAAATATAGAACTCACTTAGGCGCACTTTTTGACAATAATGAACAATAGGGTCATCGATCTTGTTTCAAAGATATTAATTTTAATAGATATATTATTTTACTAAAATAAGGAATCTTCACTATAACTGCACTAAAAACTATATATTTTGAAAAACTTTTTATGCACACATATAGAACTCAATTTTGCGCACAAAATGACACATAGCACTTGTTTCTACGACAACTTTTACACTTTTTGTGATTTTTTAACTGCGGAGCGCTATAATCAGTGTGCGTTCAGAGCGGATTCTCAACGGCAACTGGTTAGGTTAGGTTTTTTTTTTTTTTTTTTTTTTTTTTTTTTTCTCCAACACCTCCAACATGATCGGAGCCCGTAACGACTTATATGTATCTTTCATTCTGTTCTCTCTTTTATCCGGATATCTCAATCATGCCTCATACTGGTTTCTTTCTTTCACACGTCCTCCCATACTAGTTTGTGTAGGGTTGCCCTATCTATGCTTTTTTTTTTTTTAATTATTTTTATTTATTTATTCATATTATTACCTTAACACTATACTTATTACTATATATTACATACTTTCAATTTAATACTTTTTACCTTTATACATTATTTTGAATGATGTTAACAATATTATTTATTATATCGCTACATCATTCCTTTACTTGCTTTTATTCCTAATTCTAACCTTATTTATAATTTTGTAACATATATCTAAAATCTTACTGCTATATTTGGACAACACTATTTCTTTCAAAGTACCTAATTCTAATTTAAAACCTAAATAATTTTCTATTTCTAATCGTTCCAGGGAGAACGTTGGGCAGCTCAGAATCAGGTGGGGTACCGTCTCCAGGGCCGCCGGGTCGCAAATGCACGATGGGCTCTCCTTGCACCGAAAACGATGCAAGTATTCCGAGAACCCACCGTGCCCCGTCATTAATTGTGTCATCGCTGCAGATGGCCCCAACCCCCCCATAACTATCCTATAAGCAGCTGACGCCTCCGGGAAAAACAGTTTGGTCACCGAAGCAGTGTCCCCCGCAACATACCTCCGGTTCCACTCGTCAAGCGACCCCAAGCGGATCGATCTCTTGACGAAGGAAACCGGAACCCGGTCGTAGTGGGGACGGCCTTTATACTTAAGCGCAGCCTCCTTTGCTAAATGGTCAGCCCTTTCGTTGCCCTCCAGTCCTGCGTGGGCCTTTACCCAGTACAAAGAAATTTCTTTGCCCAGGAGAGACGAAGTTCTCAAATTCGCCCGCGCTTCTACGGCTAAGGGATGGAGGGCACCAGCCCCAGTCACTGTCTGCAGGGCCGCCATGGAGTCGCTGAAAATAGCGTAAGACCCCTTTTTTTGCTCGATGACCACCTCTGTGGCCCTTCTTAATGCCAGCAGCTCAGCCTGATATACAGTGCAGAAAGACGGCAGACCAAGCTTCACGGCCCTGGTCTCAACCCCACCACTCCAGATGGAGAGTGCGGCACCAACTCTGCCGTTGATCTTGCTGCCATCCGTGTAGATCTGCAGCTCTGAACTGCTAGCGTCCTCCACCTGCTCTTGGCTCACCAGGCATCGGAAACTTAATTCCACTCTGTGAGCCGGATGCGGAGCCTCGATTGCTGGGAACATACGTTCCACCTCTCTGTCACCCAACCCTGGCACAGGCAAGCCCCTCCTGGCCCAATAAAGTGAGCCAGCCTCGTGGACCCTAAGATCCAGAGGGAGAAGCCCAGCCAGCACCAGAGCGGAGTTCAGCGAAACCGTACGATAGGCTCGACACATCTTTTGGGCGAAGACTCTTTGAAGGGCATCCAACAGCTTCCTGATTCCCAGCTTAGCGGCCGCAGGCGCCCATGCGCCAGCCGCGTACAGGACAACCGGTTCCACCACAGCCACATAGATTGTTCTAATTACCTCTGGATTCAGCCCCCACCCGACTCTCGCCGCTCTTGCAAGCCTCCTATAGATACCTGCAGCTTTCCGGCACACATCTGCAACATGGTCGTTAAAAGTCAGTTTGTCATCTATGGTCAGCCCTAGTAGTTTGAGGTTTCGCTGCACACGAACGCCGATCCCCCCCATACTCAAGCGCGGAGTGTCGTACTTAAGCTTCCTGGTCAGCACCACAGCGCTTGTTTTATGTGGCGCAAACCGGAGCTTATTTCCAACACCCCACGCCTGAACATGGTTGAGAGCGGCATTCGCACGCAACTCCACCTCAGTGGCCGTACTGCCGTCAAAGACTAAGACGACGTCGTCAGCGAACGCCTGTGCATAGTGTTTCATGTGTTCCATGTCCCTAAGCAATGGGTCGAGCAAGACATTCCACAGCAGCGGTCCCCCTATGGAACCTTGTACACATCCCTTCTGTGCCGCAATCATGTGCTCTGCTCCTGAGTATCTCACTCTTACCACTCTCCCTCCAAGATAACTGTCCATGATCCCCCTCAGGTTCAATGGACAGCCCTCCTCTGCCAACCTCAATCTTATTGCAGGCCACCATGCATTGTCAAACGCTCCTTCTATGTCTAAAGAGACCATCACCACCAGTCTTTTCTGTTCGAGCTTTGCCCTGATGTGCTGTAAAAGGGCACACAGGGCGTCCTCGGTGCTGCGTTGTGGCATAAACCCGAACTGCTTCTTGCTGATCCTTGGCAAAACATAGAAGCGGAGACGATTCATTATAAGTTTCTCGAAAATTTTGCCAAGGACCTGCAACAAGCCTATTGGTCTATAAGACCTCGGGCTCGTGTAGTCATCTTTGTTTGGCTTTCTCAGCATGATGGCCGTAGCCTCCTTCCATGTCTTGGGGAAGTAATGGCAAGCGAGACACCTGTTATACAAACTGAGGAACAGCTCGGGATCATCATTGATTGCTTCGGCACAGATATCCGCCGTAAATCCATCGTGTCCCGGTGCTTTCTTAGGGTTGAAAGTTGCGATCGCAGACTGTAGTTCAAATAGGGTGAATGGTGGGTCATCTGGGACGGCTTCATTCTCGGCGTTTGTCTCTTCGGCTTTCTTCCTGATGAGGGAGTGCTGTGGGGTATCTTCGTCGTGTAAGTCAGGTGGATAAAAGGTTTCAGCCAGTAATTTGGCTGATTCAACTGCTCCTAAAAACTTTCCTCCTTTTTCCAGTGGCAAATCCTCCTCTCTACTTCCCGTCCTTCCTATTACTCGGTATATGCCTTCCCACAGCCCCTCCCTATCCTGCCTCTGACAAAACTCTTTCCAACTATCCGTCTGGGCCTTTACTACTGCCAGCTCATATGCATTTTTATGTTCCAGGTACTCTGCCACTACAGCCGACCTCCGGACCTGGGCAGCCGATCGGATTCGCCGCTTCCTGGTGGCGACGCCTCTCTTCATGTCAGCAAGCTCCTTAGTCCACCACGATAAGGTAAGTGTCTCCCTGTTTCGCATTTTTGGCATGGACTCTACGCATGCTTCGTATATTGCTGTTTGCATGTCGCTGATTACAGCGTCTATTTCGTCCTGCGTGGCGATCTGTTCGATGCTTTGAATAGTTAATCCACTCTGTCTTTTTAGCTGGTGGAATTTCTCATGAAATTCCACCCAACTAGCCTTACGAGTGTTGAACACTCTTGTCGTACGAACGACATCAAAGCCCTTTGATTTCCGCAGGGAGACACTGAAAACGATGGCATTGTGGTCAGAGCTTGTGAGGCTTTCATCTATTTTCCAGTCTTCCACCAGGTCTAGCATCTCGATCGACCCCACCGTGATATCTACGTGGCTGCAGTAACGTTTCCCGCCTCGCACTGTGTCGAATGTTGGCATCTGTCCCTTGTTCAATATATGAAGACCCTCTTCTTCTATAAGACCCACCATTTCTTCCCCCCGGGAGTCAGTCTTCGAGCTCCCCCACCACATGCTCTTTGCGTTACTGTCTCCTCCCAGTATTAACATCATATTCGCCATTTTCCTGCGTATCTTTTGAAGGTGTTCCAAGTATGGCGCCAGAGGTTGGTCTGGTTCGAAGTAAAACGAAACTAAGGCCAGCGTCCAGTCCCGGGTACGGGCTATCACGACGACAATGTTGCCAGTGGTGAGATCGGGACACTGTGTAATGACCATGTTTGGATCGAAGATCACCACTGCGGCCTTCACCATCTCTCCTCTGATAGTCTGATAGACTCTTGTCCCACTGTACTGTCTCACCTTTCCAACCCCGCCCACGTATGGCTCTTGAATGAGTGCAATGGCGGCTTCACTATTCCTTGCCTCTATCAGAAGCTCCTCGGTAGCGAGCTTCTTCCTCTGCAGATTGGCTTGGAACACCTTGTAGGGGAGCCTGGCTGCCTCGACCACCTTAGCAATAGGCGACTGCCGACCGCGCAAGGTTGTCCCATCTTCTGCGCACCGGGCACTCCTCGCTAAAAGCGTTATGCTGAGTCGATGCTCTCTCCTCCCTTGCGCAGTTCCTGCAACAGGGGGCCTCCCCCAGTTTCCAATCTGGGCAGTCCACCTTCATATGCGCCCCCCCGCAATGGCTACATACATCGGACTGCTCTTTGCAGAATTTTCTGCTGTGCCCGTAGCCGAGGCAGCGTGAGCATTGGACCAGCGGGGACTGATCAACCACCCGTATTTGCTGAAGGTCAATGCGAACCCTACCCGCCTCTGTGGCTCTGCCCCACACAGTTGGACTCACCTCGATGATAACGTGAGCCATGTGGGGATTTCGGGTTTTCCTTCTGAACCTGAATACGATGTCATTGTCGCTCCCCTTCAGGTGGCTGAACAGCTCGGGATTCTGTTTCCTGAGAGCTTTGTCAATGTCCTCATCACTGTGCGCGGAAATGACGTCCCTCAGACAAAGCAACGGATTTTTGTTCTTTATTTCCTCCACTTTTAAATGCTCTCCAACCTTTTCCAATCTCTCTTTAATCTTATCCTTATCTTCTTTGCTCTCACATCCCATGATAATTTTCCTGTCCTTGCCCTTCCGTATTCTTTCAACCCTAACCCATCCTTCCTTGGCATCAACCGCATTCCTTATCCTACTTAAGACCTCCTCTCCTGTGTCAGTGTCATTCTGTGACGTCACCACTATTGAGTGGAGCGCCCCTTGTCTATGTCGAGATCCAGGTACGCCTTGTTTTGTCCTGTCAGCATATGTCTGAGGCTGAGATCGTGATTCTATGGCGTTTTTCAGATCGTCTATTTTCCTGCCATTATCCACCAGCAACCTAAGATGTTCTTCTAGCTTGCTGTACAGCTGATCACTACATCCCCCCTCCACACCAGATAGTCCCCTCCCTCCAAGCAAACCCTCCCTCAATAGCTTATTTTCGTTGTCCATCCTAATCATTATTTGCATCAAAGTTTCAACTCCTTGTAGTACTACACCTTTTGTTTCAGCTTTCATGTTTTTAAGTTCATTGACACTCTTTTTTACATTTTTTGAAATCTTTATAGCTTCTGTTATATTGTCGGTAGCTAAGGATGCAGTCTCTAATGGTATTTTTGTTTCTGTTTCAGGTCTACTGGCGTTCGGTTTGGCGGTTGCAGCAGAAGACGAGGATGCGGCGGAAGCCGCTGCGATCCGGGCCTCACACTCCCCGACGCTGCGACGTACTGTGGATGCCTGGCTCGACCCACGAGCTACCACGCGCCTGCCCACCGCGTCTGGACTAGCACGCTTCACCGGTGGTGTTCTATGTCCGAACATGTTTGGATAGGTGAGTCAATGTAAATGAAAATGATTGTATAACACAAATACAAGTCAAAATTAAAACAAAATAACAAATACACGGTATGTATAAATAAAAAGAAACTAAATATTTAATAACAAATATTTTTTTTTTTTTTTTCCAATATGTCTGTTAAAATATATTACAAATTATTCGCGCTAAAAAGTTACAGATAGTGTCGAAAACCACAGGTCTCTACGTTATTTCGTTACAGAGATACACCCGATTTAATATTTCCAATATGGCGTCCAAAATGGCCGCCAAATCCGATATCCGTCAAATTCAACCGAACACTATCGTGTTTGGGCTCATTCGAACGGTCTCTGGCTGTCTTTACACAATTTAAAGTTATCTATGCTATATTTTATGATAATAACTGATATTCCAATTAGATAATTACAAATAATTTTATGAAATTATGATATTATGATCTTATGTCAAAACCACCGAGTTTTGGTAGATCAACTCTTTTGGTAATGCCAGGAGACAGCACCGGAATACTGTCAAAAGAAACCGCGAACTTCTAGTCCTTATGGTAACAAAGTTATGCACATTAATTGAAATTCAAAATGGCGGACAAATTTTCCACCAATTGTACAAAAACGCTCCCCCTGGACCGAAACAGCCCGTGTTTGGTATTGTTCGAATGCAAATTTTATTTTAAACACAACTATACAAAATTCAATAATTTTACAACTACCCTAAGTCTTAAAAAATACAAATTCACAATAATTACTTAAAAAATTGTTAAAATAATA